>CATIWF010098236.1:0-11787 GCA_949630135.1 Balakata baccata
AAAAAAATAGAAGATGGAAGGATTAAATGTGGTATTATACTTGTAAGATTTGTGATTCCTCACTGGTTAAGTAACTTCTTTCTAGTTTCTGGTTAACACTAAACACTGAGCTTAAAAGGCTCCAAACCCACGACAAACAAATCAAGAAACTTTCCTCAAGAATACCAAAAGATTAACAGCCAAATGGGTTTCACCATGGGGCTGAATCTTCTTCTTCTCCTAGCCATGGTGGCTACTAACATCCTCTCTCTCTACCACCTCTCCGCCCCTACTCTTCAATCCCCTAAACCCTCTGCTCCTCTACAAGTCCCTGACCACCTTCTCCACCAACTGCAAACCATACGCGCCACCATCAATCAACTTACGCGCCACCAACCCTCTTCCTCTTATGGCACCACCTCCTCTCCATCCACTCCCACTATCCCACCAGATCTTCTCCTCTATTCCCACCTCTCCCCTATTGCTTCTTCCTGTCACAACCACCCTGACCTCCTCCACAAGTACATGAACTACACTCCGTACTCTGTTTGCCCTCTTGATTCTCATCTTGCTGAGTCTTTGATTATCCGCGGCTGTCACCCTCTTCCCCGCCGCCGCTGCTTCTCTAAAACCCCAACAAAACCCCCTTCTTCTCTCCCGGGGAATCCTTTCCCTTCTTCATTTCTTGATTCCACTGTTTTATGGGATAAATATTCTTGCAAATCTTTTTCTTGTCTCGCTAAAAAAAACCCAGATCTGGGTTTTGATATAAGCACTGAGATCTCAAAGTTTATGACTTATAAAACGGAGTTAGATCTCCCAATTCCGCAGCTGCTACAAGTAGCTAAATCTGCCAATTCTGTAATTAGACTTGGAATCGATATTGGTGGCGGTACTGGTACTTTTGCAGCAAGAATGAAGCAGTACAATGTGACTATAGTTACTACCACAATGAACTTCAATGTGCCTAATAGTGAGGTGGTGGCTATCAGGGGTTTGGTGCCGCTCCATGTGCCGTTACAGCAACGATTACCGGTGTTTGACGGGTTGATGGATCTGGTGAGGTGTGGGCGTGCAGTCAACAGGTGGATACCATTGACAATGATGGAGTTTTTATTCTATGATGTGGATAGAGTGTTGAGAGGTGGTGGTTACTTGTGGTTGGATCATTTCTTTAGCAAAAGGGCGGATCTTGATAATATTTATAGGCCTTTGATTGGGAAATTGGGTTACAAGAAGGTGAAGTGGGCAGTTGGGAATAAGACTGATTCTAGTGGGATGAAGAATGGGGAGGTTTACTTGACTGCTTTACTGCAAAAGCCTGTTTCAAGATGAGAACTAATGGTAACTTGATTTAAATAATTTTATAATGGTGCTGGTGGGTTCTTATGAAGTGTATATGCATTTGAATTTAGTGTTAATTGTGCATTTGGATGACATTTTGCTTGCCTAATCTACTCAATTTGTATGATCTGAACTGGAAATGAGTATCCTACTGTTTATGATGTTGACATATTACTGATATCAGTTGAAGTTTTAGGAGTGAACTTGATTGCTAAAACTATGAATTCATATCTTCTTTTGCTGGCAATTGGAGGAGAACAATGTCATTTTTCCGTACTCCGTGCAGATTTGGCCTAGGCATAACTTTTATCTGCTAAATTTTTGTATTCTTGTCTAAACCATACAAAAAGGGATGGTTATTGATCATTTATCGATATATCAGGGATTCATGACAGAAAGGTCAAATAATATATTGCTCAGATTTAAAACACCGAAGGATGCATATGGAATTTTTTTGTTTCTTTATTCAAGTTTACCTTTTCTCTACAATCGTACTTTAAATCCCTTATATCCCATCAAGATGATATTTTACCTTATTACAAGTGTTAAATGTTAATTTCATTCATGGTGATTGAATTTTGCTCTTATTGCCATTAAATTACAAAAATTTTTATCCCAAAAAATATCACTGTATTATATTTTTATTTTATTAAAATTCTTTTTTGCTAATTTTTATATGGTTAATCTGAAAGCTGATGTGAAACTAGCCAAAAATGATTTTAGGGAATCGAAAATATAGTTAAGTGATTTTTGTAGGATGAAAAAATTTATATAATTTTTACTGCAATAAGAATAAAATGTAATGATTATAGATGAAATTAACCTCTTATGATTAATTTGGCTAAAGTCTTGCCTGCAGGGTTGTGTTTAATGACAGAAAAATAATATTAATTATGGAATTGTACAATTCAAATCCATTACTTGGTTTCATTTCAGAACTAAATTCCAACATTGATTATTTAAAGCAAAATTCTTCTTCTCCTTTTACCATTTTTAATCTCAGTCTTTTTCCTGATTAAAGATCAAAGTCTGATTTCTATATATAATGAAGTTTCTAACTTGAAACATTTTGGGAATTTTTTAGAATTGAGCATAATATGTTGTGCTCAAAAAGCTGTATATCTCTTGAAAATAAAACTTCTTGTATATGATAAAGCACTCGGTGCCAATTTCCATGATTGAATTAGTTAGTCTGAAGCCCTTGGAGAGCATAGCCAAATTTAATTAGAGTTTCTGCTTTACCTTTGTACAACCAACAATGGAAAACCTGTGCAAATAATAGTGATCATATATATGTATATATATATAAGGAGCCCTTCATTGGTGTTAACTCCTCTGCCTGCAGGGATTTCAGGTTCCTGTGAACTAGTGCAAACAGTGTTATCCAAGCCTTGCGTCATTCATACATCATTGTTCCGAATTCTGATGTTCATGATTAATAATTTACAAGTTTATTTCAGTACTTGTACTTTGCAATTGTGTTAGTAGTGTTTACTGGTGGGAAATTTCGACCCATTTAGAAAATTTCAGTTGATTTGCAATGATTGCTTCCTATTCAGACTGATCTATTTCTGCTGTTTTTGTCAGGTGTCATCGTCTGATTTCTCTTGCCTGGCTGAGCAACAGCAGAGTACCCTGTTCAAAGGTAGATGATTCTTTGAGATAGAAGATTTGGCTCCTCACGTTAGCCATGAAGCAAGGTATTCGTACTTGTTGCAGTGAAAGGGGTAAAGAGCAGCCAAGTATTCATTGTTGTAAAGATTGTTTTAGGAGGAATAATAATCATATGGGCAGTAATCTGATAGAAAAAGTCCAGATGTTATCAGAACAACGATCAAGGAGATTGATATTTATTAGTTTTTGTTTTTTTTATAGGCTTTGATATTCAGGTAACTGTTTAGAAATTAATCAATAGAACAAATCATACCTTTACTGCATATCAATCTATGAAAGTAGACTATTGAAAATGTGGACTTTGTGCATGTGACATGAACTAAAAAGGGAATCCTTACATGCTGAAAAGCTGCTACAGAAACGGAGGTTTCTGAATGTCTCCTTTTTCTGCGTTCTGCATGATCCAATTGCACAATTATTTAGAATTAGTGGGTGATGGTCCATTTTAGTAAAGTCTATGTAAAAAGTCTATACCTATATTTTTAAGACAACAATAAGAACATTCAAATGGTGAGACTGACAACTCAAAATCATGCAGCGTAAGATCAATGCAGTAAATGACAAATCCTTTATTCAGAACTCATTGTCGTATCTTCTTGATTGCAACTAGCACAGAATAAAGCCTTTGCCACAGCTATCTCACTCATTTAGGCAAAACCAAACTGAAGTTGAATATTAACCAAATAAAACAAAAACGAATCTCTCCATTATTGATATCTATAAACAAGGCATACATAAATCCTTCATTCCACTTGTAGGTCTTCATTTCTTTTCCAAAACATGTTTAGATTGAACTCTCAAGAAGCAGCCTTCTTTCTCAATAAGCGGTGCAGGTCAAGCCCATTGATTTTAGCAGCAAGTATGAAATCATTTTCTGTTAGTCCACCTGTGCAATTCAGAGCATGCTAAGAACTTTATCTTTTAATACAATCAGCATAATGAGAAACCAAAAAAAAAAGATAGACATAAGTATAAATAAATTCGAGCATAACTTTAGATATGACTGCATAAAATACATATAACTCATTGGGCATTCAAAAAAATGGAGAAAAAAAAAACCCCAAACTACAGAGTATTTGAATAATGAAAAGCAATGCCTAATACACACATGTATACATAACATATCAGATTTTTGCCTGCTTGTTCACACACCTATTGTGAGGAAAAAGGGGTGTGGCTCGTGGTAGAAGTTAAACAATATTCTTCAGCAACTTGCCTTAGCAAATTCGTCTATGGGTGGCAGTAGAACTAAAGATAACAGGACCGCAATACACATTAGCTAGGTATTGCATCCTCAAAAAACCTTCCCCCCCCCCCCCCCCCCCAAACCCAACAACATGATAGCAGTCAGCATGAAAAAATATTCATCTCAAATCATGGGGATGGTAACTGCATGACAAATTTAGATCCTCTCCTGCCATTGGATCTAAAAGATCTCTTCTTAGATTGTCAACTCTTTGGAATTTATCCAAAGTTTAATACCCTTCTTTATTTCCTTCTGACATAGAAATATGTGATTTATTTCATAGTTCTGCTCATGATGTTGTTATACGGCAATTGAATTGGATATACAGCTAGAAAATACATAATAGTAAGAGGAATGCTAAATATTGTCTACATATTACCTTCTCCATCTTTTGAATGCCATGTATTGCTATTTTTCCTCACATCGGTCCCATAGCATAAAACAAAAACGTTCCTAGGCTTTAATATAACTTTATTAATGAGGAAGGGGATTGGATAAAATCTGAAAGTTGCCTCCAACAAAATAAATCAATTTCCAAAACTAGTAAAGTGATTAGTAAGAAACTATTACCAACTGCATGAGTCCATATCTCAACTTTTACATTGTTCCATCCAACAAGATGAAGATCTGGATGATGACCTGCATAGACCATGACCTTGTCACTCATCTGAGTAAAGAACCAAAATTTCATGTTACAAAGACAAGCTACAACACATACACTTCCAGAGTAGAATGATCTATAAGCAAGGGATAAATACCTTCAGCTTCAGCAACATCCCCAACAAGCTGGAACAATTCCAACCCTTTGGGGAAACTCTTTACTTTCCATGATCGGTTGAGCTTCATCACACCATCTTCATTCACCAAATTCCAACCAGCAACCTAAAAAATTTACGTGCTGAGAACAATGTGTTGTTACAAATAATCCAGAAAAAACAATTTAGAATACAAACCTTTGACATCATTTCAGTTGCATTTTCTACTGTCATTGATCGCATATCTTTTGAGTTGCATGGTATGCACTTCTTAGCAGCTAAATCTAACAGACAAAAATATATTAGAAAACAAGAATAGCCAGCTAAACATGCAATGTCTCATACAATAAAACTAGTTACTTTCTGACAAGGGTTGTACAATAATCAAGCTACTTGAGCTTGGAGAGATTCATTCAGGCTCGATCTTTTAACTAAAATACACCAACCATAAAAACAAATTTAAACTTGATTCATCTTAGGGGGTGTTTGGTTCATAAAAAAATGTGTGGGAATAAGAATGAAAATGAGTGATTCCTATTGTTAATGTTTGGTTAGGAAAAAAATTAATTGGAAATGGGAATGTGATTCTCCCATCAATGGAAATCACTCATTCTCCTTTAGGGAATGAAAATTTCATTCTCATGGAAATCAAGTCTAACTAAATATAAATTATAATCATTTTTTTAATTTTTCAATATACTCTTAATTAATGTTAGAATACATTATAAAAAAAATATTATTTTAATAATATTATTTTTTAATAATGATAAAATTAAAAGTGTAGTTATTTTAAATAAATAGAATTTATATATAATTTATATTCAAATAATTCAAGAATCTCTTCTATATTATTTTATAAAAATTATATTATTTTATTGTTGATCAATAAGTTTACATTTCAAAATAAACGTATTTATAAAATATGATAATTTAACCAAACATGCACAAGTTGAATTTCATTCTCATTCTTTAATAAAAATGAACCAAACAACATGCTAAAATCAATCATTCTCATTCTCATTCTCATTCTCATTCATTCCAATTCCCATTCCCATTCCCACTCTTGAACCAAACAATTCCTTAGTGAACGATTTTAAGCTTTAAACTTTTGAACAACTCATTGCATATTTTTCACAAAATTAGTAAAAAAATAATTATTACAATTGATATTTTGTCAATATTTTCATAGACACAAACAGAAAAACATAATTAAAAAGGAACTACTTGGACAAAAAACAAGTACTAAAAATAAAAATTACATTAAATTTAGTTATTTCTTATAAGGTGGTTAAGCTTGAGGTTCAACTAGAACAAATAGAATAGAGTATTACGATATTTGGATGAATATACAAGTACCAAATACAAATTACATTAAATTTAGTTATTTTTGTAAGCTGGTTAAGCTTCAGCTCAAATTAGATCAAATAAAACTAGAGAATTATGATATTTGAATAAACTTAGCACAACTAATACCCTATCTCATCATTAGCACAGGAGGTAAATAAAAGTCACAAAATTGTAAGTGAGAAAGAAAAAACTAAAACAAAAATTAAGTGACCAAAAGTAAAAAAAAAAATACTGCAAAGCTACTAAACTAAGTTTGCATCATGAGAGTAACTACAGCGTTAACTTATACTGACCAAGTGATCACAAATCGTGCAGAAATATAAAACTAAGATTTTATCTTGGAAACTAGATACCCTGTTAACTTCCAGCAACCACGCAACATGAAGTAATTTATTTCTTTTAGGGAAAAAAAAAAAACTTTGTATTGATTTATTTCTAAGATTGCATCAGACATTCTATGTAGTATGCTACACATGTGGATAGGATAGCATTTCCAAATGACTTACATATCATGTGACACATTTCTTAGCCATTTTCAAAGAATACACTGAATTTGCATAAGAAGAAAAAATGCACCTAACTTCCACCCCCTCCGCCAGAAAGACAACACAGGAAAAATCATCCAAATGCAGAAGAAGTATCCTTCTAGAGACTATGTCAGGCTTACATCCAATAACTAAATGTGACATGAGAGGTACCACAATTATATGCATATTGAATACAGGGAGATTGGTGAAAATAAAAAAGCTCCTATTCAACCCACAACTGCCCCTACATAGTTAAGCTCGATGTAATTAGTCATGCTCCAAACGTTGAACAACTATGAAATGAAATCTCTCACTAATAAATGCTCATTTAACTAATATAGTAAATTAGTCAAAGATCGTCACGCACCTCCACCAGTGCAAAAAGTTCTAAATCCATAACAAGAGTTTCTATTTGATGACAATCCCACACGACCCCAAAGTATCTGTTTCACTTGAGAACTGGAACTGTGTACAAGGGCAAATGTTCTTATTCTTATTCACACTATAAAATTCTATGAGGAAGAAAAAATATCATGAAAAGACTACATGTATAGCCATATTAAGCACTCAAATAATAAAAAAAAAAAAATCAAAACAATCATAGCAAGCCAGCAAATTTGCAATTCAAAATAAAGTACATGATAACAAGCCCCAAATACAGATACACTGTCGACCTCGCAAAAAAAGTGGGAATTAATCTTTATAGTGGACAATTATGGGGACATGTGAGCGACAGTTCTAAAACATTCAAGGGAAAAATAAGCTGCGTCAGGAAACAGTATACCTAAAAACATTGGCTTCAAATTCCAAACGATATACTAATTGTTCAAGAAACAATCTATACTAAGAACAAATAAAAAACAAAAGAAATCCTGAAAAATTAATAGTATGTTTCCTTTACTAAAATGAAGACGCAGTGGAATAAAATAAGCTACACACGGGTTAAGATTGAAAATAAGAAACAGAAAGACAGCGAATGAATCTCAGAATTCAAGAAGAAGTTTATAAGTGAAGTACCATCCATGTCCTCTTAAGAAGCTTCGCAAAAGAGATGCTAATGGCGCCTGAAATCATAATATCACATCAGGAGAAAGTTAATTTACCAGAGAGAGAGAGAGAGAGAGAGAGAGCAGGGTAACCTGAGGCTGGGAGCGAGCGAGCAAAGCAGGTGGTAAGAACCGACTCATTTGTTAAGTTGGAAGATCAGATTAGTGCAAGGGGCATCTTAGGGGAAGAATTTTGTAATGGCCAGACGTCTCTTCCAAGCAAGTCTGAACGTGCTCTTTAAGCACTTTAAGACTAACTAATTACCTATTAAACTAATTGTTCGGATCGAATAGTTGACATGTATGTTCGTCTTGTAGATTGTTCTCGTGTCCACACGAACGTTTTATAATGGTTTGACCATTTTTATAATATTTAATCGAATATTAATAAAATATTAGCTCAATTTTTATTAATTTATGTGTATTTCTTTATGTAGTTGTGCCTTTTTGATGTGATACCATAGTTATGTGATTGCTTGTTATATTTATGTATTGTCTTGATTACACTATTATACCGTACTTGCAAATGCTATTAGTTATTCGGTAATTGGCTTGAATCTAACTCATGTCTCATCTTATATATAGAATTAGCGGAATAATCATTGGCTAGCTTGCTTGAATGCGATCCAAGTAAGCGCTACACTATTCCAAGTGTGTAGGCCCGTGACATTTAGTATTAGAGTGGAAATGATTCGACTTTAACAAAAAAAAAAAAGAACATGAGAAAAACTTCCATGAGTCGAATTAAGGCTCTCGAGGAAAGGATACAGTCGCTTGAAAGGGACATGACTAGTATTGAGTAATAGATCTTGAGCTCATTTTTCAACGAATTGAAGCCCTTGAAAAAGAAATTGAGACTTTAAAAGCTGTAGTGGCCAATACAAACTCGATGTAGCTGTGGTAGCCCAATCTGAAGCTTGGAAAGCCGTGATGGCTAACCAAGAATTCTTTTTGGTGGTGGTAGCTAATTCAAATTTGTTTGAGACCTTGATGGCCAAGTCAAATGTAATCCATGAGCTAGTTCACAAAAATTCCACCAACGGTATGAGTTTTGTTGGTGTCGATGATGCAAGGACAGATGATGATAGATCGAGGAACCTATAAGAGACGGTGAAACAACTTGCTAGTTCCCACAAAATTATTGAAGATGAAGTTGAGTCCCTATCTGGTGCTCATAAGACTTTTGAAGATGGAGTCGAATCTCTATCCAACGAAGTCCAAGAAACATTCACCTCAATTCGTGATGAATTAGAGGAGACAAGGACTAAGGTGAGCATGTTGATGAAATAGTCAAGAATGTTGGATCTAATCTACCTAAATCTGGGAAGATATATATCCTTGAACCTGAGACTTACGACGACATCAAGGATTCGAGGGAAGTGGAGAACTTTCTATTTGATCTTGATTTTTATTTTAAAGCTACCAAAATAAGCGCGAATGAAAACAAGTTGAGGGTGGCTCCGATGTATCTAGCTGGAAATGCCAAACTCTAGTGGCGGAGCCAAGTGGAAGAAATGAAAAATGACAATAATGCAATCTCCTCTTGGGAGGAATTCAAAAAGGAACTTAGAATGTAGTTTTGCCCCGAGAATGCGGCATATATTGCTCATTGCAAGCTAAGTGAAATATAATAAACAGGGCCCATCCGAGAATATGTGAGAAGCTTCTAAGCACTTATTTTGGATATACAAGATATGTCAGATGTCAATAAATTTTTCAATTTTATGAAAGGGTTGAACCTTAGTTCAAGAATGAGTTATACCGGCGGGGAATCAAAAACCACCATACGACCATCATTGGTGCTAAAAGTCTAGATGACTACTCGGGATATAACTTGAAGAGGAAATTCACAATTTTCCCAAGTTCAAATAATCATTCGAACAAATGGAGTAGGTTCAACGGACATATCAATTTCTTGGAGGAAGTGAGAGGCGAAATTAAGGTCCAACTTCCGATAAGAAATATAATGGTGGACCAGGACTTGAGAAAAAAGGCATTGGCTTTCAGAATATTGCTCTTAGTTTCCAAAGCACAAAGAATCAGGGGGTTGGATCATAAAATAGTGCTACAAAGCCCATATCTTGCTTTCTTTGCAAGGGACCTTATAGAGTTACTGACTGCCCACACTGAGGAGCTTTGAGTGCTTTACACTCATCGCAAGAGGAAGAGAATGCCCAAAAGGAGGACACTGGAGAGGTATCAATTATAGGGTCCCTAAAGTTCCTTGGAGCTATAGGTACTCCAAGCAATCTCACAGAAGGACAAAACAGGAAAGAGACTAATGTATGTAGATATGGTGATAAATAAGAAGTCTTGCAGGGCCCTCGTCGATACTGGAGCAACAGATAATTTTGTAACAGAGAAAAAGGCCACGAGGCTGAAGCTTCAGGTTGGACTAGATGGGGGCAAGATCAAAGCTGTTAACTCAGCAGCCAAAGAGATTGCGAGCACCGCGACTATGATTTTAGTAAGAGTTGGCCCGTGGACAGGGAATATCAATTTCATGGTGGCTCCCATGGATGATTTTGACGTGGTGTTAGGGATTGACTTCTTTAAGAAAAGTTTTGTTGTTCCTATGCCTGTCGCTAGTTGTCTCATTTTCCTTATTAGCAAGACATCTTGCATGGTCCCAACAATAATAGGTCCTACGAATGAAAAGAATATAATTTCAACCTTCCAATTCAAGAAAGGGATCAAGCGGAAATAACCTTCCTATGTGGCTATTCCTATTTTTAGGGAACCAGAAGGGGATGCGAGAGTTCCTAAACAAATTGAGCCAGTATTGAGAGAATATGCCGATATCATGCCAGAAAAATTGCCTAACACCTTGCCCCTACAAAGAGAGGTAGATAATGAGATTGAGCTGTTTTTAGGAGGGAAATCACTCGCCAGAGCCCTGTATAGAATGACTCCTCTTGAATTAGTTGAGTTGTGGAAACAATTGGATGAGCTTTTGGAGGCATGATTTATTCGTCCTTCAAGGGCTCATTTTGGGGCTCCGGTGTTGTTCCAAAAAGAAATAAGATAGGAGTATGAGATTGTGTGTTGACTATAGAGCTCTTAACAAGGTGACAGTGAGAAACAAGTATTTGATTCCCCTCATTGCTAACTTGTTCGATCAGTTGAGTCATGCAAAATATTTCATAAAGCTTGATTTACGGTCATGTTATTATCAAGTCCGTATCAAGGAAGGGGACAAACCAAAAACCACTTGAGTTGCCCGGTACGATGCATTTGAATTTCTTGTTATGCCTTTTAGACTAATAAGTACTCCTGCTACTTTTTGTACTCTTATGAATAATGTTTTCCACGAATACTTGGACAAGTTCGTAGTGGTGTACCTGGATGATATTGTTGTTTATAGTGCCACCTTTCGAAAGCACTTACGATTGGTTTTCAACAAGCTCTGGAAGAATCTACTTTTTTTCAAGTGGGAGAAATATGCTTTCGGACAATGTAGCATCAAGTTCTTGGGCTACGAGGTGGAACAAGGCCGAATCTATATGGATAAGGTCAAGATAGAGGCAATTCAGAACTAGAACACTCCAACTTGTTTGATAGAGCTCAGATCATTCTTGGGACTTGCTAACTACTACAGACGATTTGTACAAGATTATTTTCAACAAATTTTTCCCCTTACAGAATTGTTGAAAAAGGGAAACCGATAGCAATAGACTCAAGAATATCATGATGCATTTGAGAATCTAAAGTAGAGACTACAACAAGATCCGGTGTTAGCCCTCCTAGATATGACAAAACCTTTAGAGGTACATACAGACGCCTCAGACTTTGCATTAGGAGGAGTCTTGATGTAAGAGAATCACCCTATATCCTTCGAGAGTACGAAGTTGAACGATAAGGAGTAGCGA
>CATIWF010098245.1:0-29693 GCA_949630135.1 Balakata baccata
ATCTCTATGACATTTCAGTGACTAAGAAGAAACACATCAACAAAATCATGGACGTGATCGTGTTTGAGTAGGAAGAGGAAGAAAAGATGTCATTCGGCTTTGGGATCCGGCAGAAAATATACAATCAAGATGGGCATGAACGCCATCTGCAGATTCAATTGGCGATCTAGACGAGCGGATCTGGCAACTCAGTGCAAGCCACTCTCCGAGATTCAGGTTCGATCTGGCTCAGTTTCTTTTTGCTTTCTGATCTACTATAAAAGAATAATAAGAGCTTTAGTGTACCTCTAATAGGAATTTACTAAGCTAAAATTGATGCTCTTAACCTAATATTTATTTCTATGAATTGACCATTTCAAGACATCGAAGCAAAGATTTAAAGAGTTTTTCATATACGCCATACTGCCACTCATCCAACATATCCTTGCTAGATATTAGACAAAAGGAAATACACCAAATTAGCAAAGTACACAACTTTAAATCTTTCCATGTATTGATATTCTATATGGTATTGTTACTCCATTAAATTGAAATGCATATCAGTTCAATATGGCAATCAAGCTATAGTTTATCCATCATCTCTGAGATGCACTCCACAACTTCTGATAGATAGACTGCACGTTAACACATTTGAACTCATCAAGATTTTAACCATGACAAGTGGCAAAGTAGCAAGCTTTTGCTTTCTATTAGCATTTTATCAACTATTTTCAGAAAAAGAAGACGCACCAAATCCAACAACTATAGAATCTAATAGAATTGAGTAAAATAGGACTGTTTATGTAAATTTCTATTCCTCTAAGTAAAAATTGCAGCCATGGCTAACATACTTCTAGAGAAGAGCAACAAAGCAAGTTGTAAAAGTGGATATTTCATAAGAGTAGCTTCTATCTCTTTTTTGAAGAAGGTAACTTTTATTTCACTCTCATGTCTTATGATAAAATCCAACATTTACTTTAGTGCAAGATGGTTTTTATTTAATTATTTTACTTTTCACTAATTTGCAGCTTTAGGATTGCCTATTGTTGCACAAAGGCAGAGGTAAACTAATTTCTCAATTTTTGCTAATGACATACAAGGTGTTAATGGTGTTTCTAAACTTGAGCCCTCCAGAGACTTGAAATTGCAGTTTTTTTTAGTTCCTTTGATTTCTTAAATACTTGAATTTTTTTGTTAGTCCATATCAGTTTTTTGGTATTGACTGCACATTAATTCAAGTTTCTTCACACCCATTATTCATTAATCTCTTTTTTTCTAACACTAATCAAGTCATCTGGTGGGTTGCGGCTCACATATTGAAGCACCAGATTGGTGATGCCTGGATTTGGTCTTGAGATTGGCAAGTTGGCTACGGAGTTGATTAATCCG
This sequence comes from Balakata baccata, assembly GCA_949630135.1. Taxonomy (NCBI): domain Eukaryota; kingdom Viridiplantae; phylum Streptophyta; class Magnoliopsida; order Malpighiales; family Euphorbiaceae; genus Balakata; species Balakata baccata. The sequence continues at coordinate 1,369 of CATIWF010098245.1, forward strand.
TTGAAAATTGATTATCATATTAGAGTTCTTGCGAGTATGATCTTTCAAAGTTTATGGTAGTGGCGTATCATACTAGAGTTTTCTTTTCATGGTGGTGATCATAGTTTGTTGCTTTCGTATTTTACGTTATATTTCTGCTTTCATGGATGCGTTGCATTAATCTTTTTTCTTAGTGTTTTTTTGAATGACTCCTACTCCTATTTGTAACTCATGCTAAAATGATAATATCAACTATGGAATCTAATAGAATTGAGTAAATTAGGAACTCAATTTACGTAATTTTCTATTCCTCAAAGTTAAAATGTGCAGTCATAACTAAGATACTTCTAGAGAAGGGCATAGAGCATGTTGTAAAAGTGGATATTGCATAAGAGTAGCTTCTATCTCTTTTCTGAAGAAGCTGACTTCTATTTCATTCTCATGCCTTGTGATCAAATCCAACATTTTTTATTCTCATTTATCTTCATGTTAAATTAATTGATTACATATGAATAAAATTAAAATTATTTTCTATAATAGTGACTGACATATATATGCATCTTCTTATTTGAATAGTTTTTTCTTGACATAAAACCCTGTTTAATCTATTGTTATGATCGTTAGTTTTATTTATCACATTGGTTGTAGAGTTTATTTGCATTATTTCAAAATAAATCATATAATATTTGTATGTATTTTTTGAACGATGTTTAATACTTTATTGTTAAAGATTTTATCTTAAACAGAGAATTACCCTTTATATAATAGGTGATGCAAGTAAAGTATCAGAGTACATACTTAATGTAAGAGAAGAAAAGCTCGAAGCAACAGCAAATACAGTAAACCCTATGAGATCAAAGATTTAACTTTCATTGTTAGAACATTGTGAAACAGTTATTTTATGTATGACTTTGTACATTTAAAAATATGAAATAGTGAGATTGTTATTTCCTTAAATTTGCGTACTTTGTTGAGCCCTCATCAAGAGATAATAAAGTGTAGCTCACAAAATATTTGACTCAAAGCAAGGATAACATACTAATTGTACATTAAATTTGATTGCGATTTTGATATGATCGACAAACAACTACTTCCTCAATGTAATCGTTAGGTTTTGCTTTTATTTTAAATTTTAATCAATTTAATAAGTTAAAATTAAATGTTTAACTACTACACTACTTGTGCAAATACACTAAATTTTATCATTTTATTACAATTTGATATCAAACATTTTAATTGTTACAATTTGATACCAAAACTCTTATAAATATAAAAAAAACTGACATGACATATTGACCGGCTAACGTGATATCTTGTTTGACTAAAATTTTGATTTATATACCAAATTGCAACATTACTGAGAGTTTTGATACCAAATTACAACAATTAAAAAATTTTGTACTAAATTGTAACAAAGTGATAAAATTTAGTACTATTTGCACAATTATCTCTTTTAACTACTTCATCTTTAACAATTTAATAAATTAAAAATAAAATAAATATTTAAAAAATTTTATTCATCAACTTTTAACTTACATTAAAAATTAATTTTTATAAAAAAATAAAAATAAAAATTCTGATATTATTGAATTGCTTCAACTGAAAACAGTTGATTAGCACCCAAGTAAAGCATTTTCGTCTTCCTGATCCAACAGATATCAGATAGCTACAGAAGTTCAGAATGTCATGCTTACATGTCATAAATTTTCAGCTGGAAATTTCTTCTTTACTCGTTAGGCCTTCCAAATTTACGCTCGCCTCTAAGCCCATGTCTACCAGACCAGCAACCATTGCAGGTATGTCAGATTTGAAAGCTGTAGCTAATGCCTGTTCGGTCACATTATAATTGGGAAGAAACTGTGTAAATTTTGATGCTGAGACAACATTACTCAATTTTACCTAATTTTTTCAAAGCAACCACCTAAAGTCATTAGTAAATATCAAACCTTTCTGTTTTCCTCTGGCTGGTGCTCAACTACATCCAAAGGCCACTCACTGACTAGCTTCTGAAGTTCAACCACAATACCAGACTTCTTGGTATCAGATAAAGTCTGCATCACAAGAGTAAACCCATACTTTAGGTAACTCAACAGAGCAGTATCATGCCAAAACAACAGGTTGGGACACTAAACCAGGAGTTCACATTAATTCTGCTCATGGTTTAACTGCTTTCAATATGTTTGTCCTACTTCAATCTTCCGTTCTCCCTCCATCTCTTTTCATTTTCTTTTTTAAAGAGGAAAAAGGTCTTATAAAAGCCATTAGACAAATAGACACAATATTAAAAATATTATTGGCACCTGATTGAGGACTTGAATGACAGCAGCAGCATCCTTAGGCTTACGTTCTAGTATTAGACCCTGAAAAAAGTGTCGCCATTAAACAGTGGAAAATTCTGTCAAATGTGTAAATTTACCAAAGAAGTCAATTACATGTCAAATTAATTATTCAAACAGAACTTGAGATGTATCTGGATGACACAAGATCGAATACCTTGGCACATGAAAACCCACTAACAAGAGTGTGCTGCTGTATTGACTCAGATCTCAACTTCTCAATCTTCCACAGTGATTCAGTATCTCCTGTAAATGAGAGTTCAGACACTATATGGCAAAAAAATAAATTGATCCCAATCATAATAGAATGTTTTCTTTTCAATCAATAAAGAGAGAGACCACAGACAAATTAAATTGTTGCAAATAATCCCACATAATAAGTTATTGCCACCCTGAGATGTACAAAACCCTGTAACATGATATTGTGAAAGTAGAAAAGAGCATGTAGAAGAACTTCTGTTTCTGCAATTGAAACTCATTACATTGGTACATAAGCCAGACATGGTTTAAGGTTAAAATTCTCTCCCCAACTACTTCAGAAAACTTTTATTGTGATATTCCAAATAGCATTTTTTGCAAAAACATGCGCACATGGACGAATCAAATTTCCATTATTTGAAACCTGTGGAATAATGAAACACAGGGGAGTGAGAGAAAAAAAAAACTCTTTGCTTTCTGAAAATTTTATGGAAACAACAATTGAAACTGGAATCACAACCATTATCTGGCATGAGTATGAAATGGCACATAGACATATACTACAAACACAAACTTAAAAGCACAGTTAGTTAATTAAAGAAAAGGAGACTGAGAGCACAAAGAGACCTCTTCTGATAGCAAAATCCATCCACATGTCATATGCAGTTTTTCGTAGTTTTACTCCAGCCTTGATAAACTTTCTTGAATACTTTGACATTAATTCCCAGTTGCCAGCATTGAAACAAATACTGCAAATGTTTAAACAATGTCAAAATCATACTCATATTGAGAGTGGTGATAATCAGTCAACAAAAGGATAGTTTAGCAAAGGATAATTGAGATTCTTTGTAAAATCAGAAAACTCAGCAGAGAACTTTTTATGCTAGTAAACTGAAGAATCTAGTGCTTTCGAAGGATTGAACAACACTTGGATCCAGTCTTATGTTCAACCAAACAACAGCTTCAGAATTTGAACTTAATGACAGAAATATCAGAGTTAAAAATGCTTCAAATGAGATGCCAACCTGGAGAAATGAACGAGGATCAAACTCATACTTTTAACATGAATATTAAATTCTAATAAATTTCCTATGAAGTATAACCACAATCAAATATGAATCCAAAATAATTTTCTTAAAAAGTCAAGCATTGGACATTATTCAACAAAGTAATGCTAAAAAATAAAAATTTTCACATCAACGTACCTGAAAACAATTTCTGCTGTACTAGGTTGAAACGCGATATCATTCTTTTTCAAAAGTTTCATCACTTGAACCATGAAATTTACATCATTGTGTTCCTTAGCATATGACTGCACATAGTTACAGCAAGCGTTTAAAATTTATAAAATAAACAAAGCACAAGGAAATCTAATAACCCAATTGAAGGTACAAACACTGTTTATACCAGCAAATGGTTCGCAGATCCAATACTAGGAGTCAATCCATAAACATTATGCTTGCACAAGGACTTCTTTCCTGAAATTATAATAACTCATGTTCATGTAATGGCAAACCACATATTGTGTGATTAAATAAAAAAATCCAGGTGCAAAATTGCAAACATCATAATGCAGCACCATTTTTTCCACATGGTTTTTGAGGGTGCACATAAAACTAATATAGCAAACACAATTGTATAAATGAGGAATAACAAACACAAAATGTGTTTGTTATAATGGAAGGCATTCGAATATATACAAACCAAATTCAACCGCACCAACTCGAGCACATGCTTTTGTAACTTCACGGCAAAGATGGTCATTAAAATTGGTGGGTATACGAAGATTTGACAGCCGCTGAATGGTAAAAGCCGTAGCATTAAATTCTAAGCATCTTTCCTAATAAGTAACTAAGTATAAGGGAAAACACAAATAAAAAAAAAGCAATGAGATCAGGGACTAACAAATCTGCGGAGATTCTGCAAAGTATCAAAGAGAAGCTTAATATCCTCATGGTTTTTACAGTTATCAATCAATGACCACAACCAAGCATTTGGAGCCATTGTCCTTTTAACATTCACAGATTCAATAATTTTATCATAAAGCTCTTTCACAGACCCTGCATTCAACAAGACAAAGCATCCATCGCCAAATAAGACCTTCATAAGCAGCTAAAACAAAGGGGGGAAGTTATGCAGAATGAATCAAGAACCTGTTGGGTTGCTCTCAACAGTAGTAGCTTCAGTAGAAAATGATGCTTCTGCAGTCCTTAAGTAAACTGGTTGCTGTACCAGCCGCAAATAATTGCCTTCAAAAAAAAAAAAACTTACTCAACTGTTTAGCTTAATTAACAATACATTTATTCTCCTCTAAATTCCCAATCTTTCTCAGCAACCAAACAAAAGCTCAAGTGGGAAATAGATAAAAGTAATGGACTTTCCATTATATGAGAGAAATATAAAAAGTACCAAATAAATGGGAATAAAACGAGCGGTGGCATTTCCATCGATGAGGAATGTGAGTGATGAATTGAATATCAGACGAGAGTAATTTGTGATCCGTGGCTGAGTTGTTGATAACCAGAGGCTTCAAAACCCTAACGAAGCGACGCGCGTGTGAGATAACTGTCATAGCTTTGAGTCGGACGAGTTAAGCGTGACTCGGTGGATTCTGGTGAAGCAGTGAGCTCGGTTGGGTGCGGATGGAGAGAGGCTGGCTGCAATCAGGGTTTAGAACTTTAGCGAGAAAAAGAGGGTGTGCGCAAGTGGGACGGTGGCCTACCGTATTCCCTGCACTTGCTTATTTTTATTTATAAGTTTTTTATTAAAAGCACGTAATTATTAATTATTATTTAAATTTTATGTTATTTTTTTATTTTTTTATAATTTGTTTCATTTTATTATGATATGTTATTCATAGTGAATTATACGAGTGTATATTTATCTCAAATTTTGTTAATATAATTATCTATTATTAAGAGTTATATATAAAATAAAGATAGTAAGTATTTTACAATTTTAATAATAATAAATTATGTATAACAAATTATGTTAATGAATTTATAAATTTTTTTATTAGAATATGATTGCTTATCACTTTAAACTTTATTGTTCATCGTTATAAATTTGATTATTTATCATTTTGAATTTGATTGTTCATTACATGTTCATCACTTATAAATTTAATGTTTATATTTTAATTGTACATCATTTTAAACTTAATTATTTATCATCTTTAACATGATTATTCATTATTTTAAACTTGATTGTTAATTATATATTCATTACTTATAATACATTTTTATTATTTTATTATTACTTATTAAGTTATTTAATTGTTTTATTACTAATTAATATTTAAACTAATTAATTTAATAAATAATAAAATAAAATAATTTAAATAATAGATTGTCAATATTATTCACTAATAATTAAATTATTAAATGACAAAATTAATTCAATTAACTAATATAATCAAATTGGTATATTTGCACATGATTATTGGATTCGTAATTAATCATCGTTTGATTTTTATATAATTTTTTTGTTTTTTTATTAATTTGTTTTATCTTATTATAATATTTTATTCATAGTAAATTATAGAAGTGTATGTTTATCTCAAATTCTATTAAATTATTAATATGTTCGTTATTAAAAGTCATATATAACATAGAGACAATAAATATTTTACAGTTATATTGTTTGTTCCTATTATTCCCAATCGTCATGTGATTTTTAATAATTGAATTTTTCATTATTAAATAAATAATAATAATATTTATCAGGTAAATTAATTTTAGTTACTTGTAATTGTCATGTAATTAAGTCGCATTTAATTTAAATACTAATATTTAATTATATTTGATTTTTATATCATACTATATATTAAAAAAATCACATTATATTATTTGGCCATTAATTATCTTATCTATTATATTTTTTTACCATGCATTGGCTTTTAATAATTGGATTTATCATTATTAAATAAATATTAATAATAATAATTTATACTATTCACTAATAAATTAAATCATTAAATGATAAAATTAAACTTATTAACGAATATAATTAGGTTGGTTACATAAATGACAAAATTAAATTATATATGATTAAAATAAATTAATTATTAAACGATATAAAAATTATTAAAAAATTATAATTTATTAAATAACTTATAAAAATTGTATTCAGTATTCTGAAATTTATATTATATATTACTTGCATGGTTGTAATTTAGTTTATCATTATTGTTATATTTTGAATGACAATATGCTATTGTTATTTTTTTTACTGTGCTTTTATAAAAAAATTTTATTAAATTAATTTTTCATTCTTTTTAAATTTGCATGTCCCCCTTATTCTCATTTTTATATATATTATGATGATATCATATTATAATTTTTTATTAACGTATCTTGTACGTAATTATTAGATATTGAATTCGTATTGTAACTCATATAAAAATTACTAATTTATCCATTATTAATAATCATATATAAAATAGCGATAGTATATAAGTATTTTATGATCATTTTATATGTCCCTCTAATCTTAATCATCCACGCGCGAAATTTATAATAATAATAATAATTTTATCCAGCAAATTAATTTTCATTACTTTTAATTATCATATAATTAAGTCACATTTAATTTAAATATTAATATTTATTAATTATATTTGATTCTTATATTTTAATATATAAAAAATTATATTTTACTATGCATGTAAATTTTAAAAACTTAACTTATTATGTATATGATTAAGAAAAATTAACTAATGAATTATATTTCTAATATTTTTTATTCTAATTTTGCAAACTTCTCATTTGAGTATTCTCCTATTTAATTATAGACATGGACAAGGCGGAGTCAAAATAAAATATAAGGAGGGGCCAACAATAATCATAGTACAAATAATTCAATCTTTATAATAATAATAATAATAAAAGTTAGATATATTATATAACTCTAAATATATTAAATATTTATTTTTTAATGTCAGTTCTTTGGACATTATATTAAAAATCATATTAAATGTTATAGTTTTATTTATAATTATCACTTATTTGTAATTCATAAATTAAAAATAATAATATAAATTTTAAATAATAATATTTACAAAACTTAAAAAAAATATTGGACATTAAATTAAAAATTAGATTAAATGTTGGAGTTTTATTTATAATTATCACTTATTTTTAATTAATTTTCATTAATGGTATTCATGGAATGTAAAAATAATAATAATGCTGGACACTAATAGTTTTTTATTAATTTATTTTTTTAATATTAGTTATATGATTTTTTATATACAAAAGATAAAAGTCCTAATAGAACTAAACGTATAATTAATGAATTATTAATACTATTCACTAATAAATTTAATTAGTAAATGACAAAATTAACTCAATTAAATAATACAATCATGTTAGTTTTTCGGTAATCGGTAATTTTGCTTGTCCCCCAATTTCCACTTTTATATATAATATAATATTTTATAACTTATTTTCGTTTTATTCGGTATTTTAAGACAAATTACTTATTTTCTTCTAGGGGGAAAAAAGACATTATTTCTGTTATGTTTAATATAAATTTTATAATATGGAGTCTGCTACAGAAATTTAGACAAAATTAATACAAAATCGGAAATTTTCTGTTAACTAAATTTTTCTCTATTAGAGATTTAAATTCAAAACTTGACAATTACCAAATCTTTTATTTTCTCTCATATAGATCCTAGATCATTAAAAATGAACGTATGTGTTTTCTCCTGCACTAATTGTGATTTTGTATGTATAGCGAATACAAAGAGATAATTACTCTCTGTTATATAATTCATAGCTCACTTGACCCTTTAAATTTGTTTGTGAAATGTACTCTCTTCGTAGTAAATAAATAAATAATCGAATATGCCATTCAATGAAGAAAAAAGATAAATAAAGAAAAGTAATCAACCATCCACTATAAAAGTAGTTGATGAAATCAGCCAACCAATTATTCAATACAATCAGGTGATTGCACAAGCACAGAGTCCATAAATACAAACAACATTCCTATGAATTGCTGTGTATGTGATGTTTACATCAACCCAGATCCTTGATGACGGGGGCTTCAACTCTATAAATTGGAGGAAGAATCAATTCAAATGCTACAGTCAAATTATATTTGCAATGATATATAATCAATGTAGTAAGCAATAATAGTTGAAAATGATTGATCTGCAATTGAATATATGGATGGATAAATTCCCAGAATAATAACTAGATCACTGGGGAAGAACTGGAGGCGCAATTGTTCGGGTATTGTATGATTTGCAGTGGCTGCATTTCTGCCCAATTATGTGGAAGTAAACTTCTGTTGTGTCGTTGCAGTCATTGCATAGAATCCAAACCTGCAAATCACCCTCTCTGTTTAAATATTTTCAGCCATGCAGTTCTTGGGAAAGATGAATGATACATGTGATTCAAACATTGGATACATCCTGACACAGCATCTCAAATTCTCTGCATCAATTTTGATATATACAAAACTTATTTCCTTCTAATCATTACCTACCATAAATTTCTAATGCAATTTCTATTCCCAAATACTTCATTCCCTGTACTGAGGAAAGGGCTTCTGAATTAGCCAAGGTAGTGTAGTGGCCCTCAGCAAAAATAAAATTTTGTAATAACTAGACCAAAAAGCTGATCTTGGACAAATTGATCATGGCGAAGATGTTTGAGACAAATTGATACTTTACATCCTTGTATATGTATAGTTAACTTTTACCCAAATCATATTTTGTTTGACCATACTTCATCATGAAGCATGTAAGAAATCTACAGCATCTGCACAAAATGACAAAATATTGGCAGTAGATCACATATCACCATCACAGAAAACATGATGGATGATTCACTAGTATGCTGTTAGATCAGGGAAGCAGAAACAATGAAGGAAACTAAACTAGTTATTTAAGAAAAGATAAGTCAATAGATGTTAAGGATGGAAGTGAAGACCTTCTTGAATAGGTAATCCTCTGGCAGGATGGTTTCTTCAATCTGAGAACATATAATCGATATCAACAATAGAGGAACTTTCTTGTGGATAACTTCAACCGACAATAACACATTTCATTGAAAGTTTAACCATGACAAACATCCCAATGTTCTGGGGACAGCAGGCTTACCTCCTCATCTATTTGTTTCCAGGCTTTAGACATGTCAATAACTGATTTGGAGCACATGGGACAACAATATCTGCAAATTCAAGTTAAAGTTTTGACTCAAGGATTACCAGGAAAAAAGAAAACAAAACAAAAGTCCATGGAAGCTTACTTTTCATGATCTATCATCTCCCAATAACACTCACAATGCATGGTGTGCCCGCATTTCATCACAGTAATGTCTTTTAAGGAGTCAAATAAGTACTGCAGTATTACATTATGGGTAGCATCAGCGCATCACAGAAAGAAGGGCGAAAACAATTGCTTCACAAGAATAAGCAAACACAACATTGACCTCATAACATATGGGGCAGTGATGACGCATAGAGTCCTCCACGCATGAATGATTACCAAGAAGGCTAATTCCATAGCAAGAACCTGCACATTTGCTAAACACTGTTCAGAAAATAGAAGAATCCGGCAAAATGAACTACAAAAAATAAAAAATCATGTATGGAAGAAATTCTAAATAACAATAATGTACAGGCAAGAAAATCTTCAGTTCCCCAGAATGAAGAAACATAATCGTACTGCAATTAATTGTAAGATAAACAACTCATACAATTCACGAGATTCGAGGTACATGAATAGCAAAGGATGAGGTAGTGCATGTGCATACCACACTTTTTGCAGTGGAAAAAGTTATCGCTACCACCAACTCTGTTTTAGATGACAAAAGGCATAGCAATTTAGCCACACATACAGGAAGCAGAAAACAGTCAAATTAGCCAAAACTAGGCTCACTCACCTACAAATCCCACAATCATCACAATGGAACTGTCCTTTCTCTGTCTGCAGCATTAGTTACCAAAATCAACTGCTTATATTAAACCAGGAACCATAAACATCAAACTAGCACAGAAACAAGATTTCTATGAAAGAATACTGATCATTCAACTCTACGATGCAAAATTACATCATCATCGTAGAATTTGCAGACTTCACAAAAATATTCCCCCATGTTGACACCACAGTTTGTACACACTTGAGCAATCTGGAATGCAAGAGAAATTAAATAAATTTTAAGAAAGAAAATAGAAAATCCAAACAACAAAGATTTACATGACAAATGTAGAAGCATACAAACCGGCTGCTCTGTGTCACAAACTGAACATATAACCTGAAACATGAATAAAAAATCCATTAGTCTCATCAGGAAACTCGATGCATTTACACAAATTGAAGAATAACTATATAGCTAGAGAAAGAAGTAAGATTAACATACTTGACTGATATCATAGCGATTGAGCTCGTGCCGATCATAGGGGTTCTTCAGCATGCTCTAATGATTCAAAACAAAGGAAAATAACAAACAATTCGCATCAGAACCATATAGCTATCAACAAGAATAATACATTACTCTAGGAAATTACACTCAATGACCAAAAAGAAAAGGACAAAAGAGATCAACCCAGATCAAGAAAAGTTACGGAGGAAAGCATTCTGAGCTCAAAAGGGAAATCCAAGAGAAATATTACCGCAGCCTCATTGTGACAATGACGACAAGGAAAGACCTCGTTGCAGCATGGAGCTCGAATCCTGCATCTTCTCCTGTAATGCTCGCATCTAAAAAAAAAAAAAGTAATGACTGAAAACCGATCGTTGAAGAAGCGAGAGAAAAACTAAGAAAAATGGAATTGTTACCCGAAACCCATCTTTCCAAAATCAAGCCTTCCACTAGATGGAGTTGTGCCTTCCATGAGTTTTGAACAAAAATGGATAACTGATAGATTTGCGGAGAAAGCGGAGAAGAAGGAAGGCCAAAGGCAGAGAAAGCAGTTTCCTGATTTGGGAAGATAAGGCTGCTCTCGATTGCTTTGTCCCAACCCCAAAGCAGTATTAAGAAGTTGCCACCTTTATATTTTGCAAATTGCAATAATATCATCCTCCTTTCAATAATACAGAAAATAATAGAAAATAATTTAACTTTGATCTTTCACCACTATTCTATTCATCAAAATAAGTGGGCATGCAAGCCCACTTGGAGGAAAGAGATAGAGAGGATAAGGTGGGGCTGACTGAGGCCGCTGATGCCTGCCGGTGACTTAGAGTTGGAGGAAACAGATTGATGCGCCGTAATCTGGGCGAATGGGAAATCAGAAAATCAGCTTTACTCACGACTGCTGATGTTTAAAAAGCTCAAGTTGCTTGTTTTAGGATAAATTTTTTTGGTATATTTGTATTATTTATTTACTAATTTAATCATACATCGATAATAAAAATAAAATAATTAATTTATCTAAATATTTTTTGTTTTAGATATTTCCACAGAGTTACAAGACTCAATATATTATTATATATAAAAAAGTGCTGCGAACACTTATATAATTTTTATTATAATTTTTCAATACAAAAATATTATATATTTTTCATTTATAAAATATTAATATTTTTATAATAAAAATTAGTATTTTATAGAAAAAGGAAAATGTATTTTTGATAGCATCCCTCATTATATATAGAAGGTGAGGAAAATGAATCAATAATGGATAACAAAATACCATAAATTCATTTCTAAATTAAATTAATAAGAAATCAATACATAAACAAAAACATAGTTCTTATTCATTTTGTTTCATATATTACAAGGTGAAAAAGTAATTTTTAGAATTATTTTTTTATAAAATAATAATTAATTCTTTTCACTGCTCTTAGTTTGAACTAAAAATAAATTCATCAACATAATCTAAAGAAAAAAAAAGTTAAAAAAAGAGACGTGCATAGCCATGCAATTTTGATTAATTAGTAATATTTATGTAGACTCAAATATTCTCTATGCATCAGTTATCAAAACAACAAAAAAAATAGTATGTAAAAAAATAATTTATAGGACATTTTATCATTAAATTAATGCACGGGTAGGTATAATTATGCAACAGAAAGGTAAATTAAACAAAAAAAAATCCATTTAAATGATTAAAAGTAAATATATTGTGGTTCAGTTGACAATACAAGCTGAATATGGTAGAAAAAGTTTTCAGATTTAAATATCACTAAACACATCTTAGGAAAGAATGAAAAGTTAAAAATGTAACTAAACTTCCAACATAATTGTCTTATTCCATAAAAGAGACGAGAATACTCGTGGTTTAAAAAAAAAAAGAACTAATGTGGGTGTATTTTGAGCTGCCAAATCCAAAAATAGACTCATATCAGCACCCCAAGAAACAAAACAGAAAAAACAGTTCAAAGCTGTATACAGCTCTCCAAATTAATTAACTTCCTTGCAGATTGCCTTTCTAATCCAAAATAATAAAACAAAAATCCTCTCCTCAATCAGAAAGCAGAAGAAAATTAGCCTTGATTTGCCTGTGAAGATTTGCAGAAATGGGTTGTGGAAATTCAAAAGATTCAGTTGCCACAGACAACACCATCACTCTTAAGAAATTCAGCAGCAGCAGCAAAAGCAAAGACATTCAACCTGTGAATGAAGCAAACGAGAAAGATAATGCAGAAGACTCACAGGGAGATGATAATGCAGAAGCAGTTTCGGCCATACCTGAGGATAAAGAACTGAAAGAAAATAATGAAGAAATTGTGTCAAAAGAATCACCCAACAGATATTTTTCACCCAGGAAAGATGAGGATATTGAAAAGTCTGAATTTTTCTCTCCTCACCATGGCTCAGAAAAGGAAAACTTGTTCACCCATTCTGTCAAATCTGCAGAAGAAACAGAAAATGGTTTATAATTTTCTCTTCTGTTATAGAATTTTCCTTCATGTGATTATATATAGCAAGTTTGATAAGTTTTCATAGTTGCAGGAGAAACTCCAATCATCAAGGAAGAAAAGAACGTGGCCCAGGAAACAACTGAAGGGACAACCTCAGAATCACAAGCAGAGCCAGAGATTATGCAGAAATAAAATAGCAGCAGCAGAATTTATGCATTGAAGGATCATAATCATCATCTCTTTTTCTTTATCAAGTTTATTAATGTTTGTAAATTCCTATTCCAAGCTAAAATAATTACATGAAATCCAAACTTACTGCAGGATATTAATGTTTCAGAAATAATTACATTTTACAATACATCCAAAACTTCATGCAATTCATAACTAACATAAACTTGCTACCTATGCAGCTCAGACGCTTTAAAAATGAAAAAATACCTGTGTCGGGTATGTATGATAAGGATATGGGTATGGAATCCATAGCCGATCATTCACTTTATGAGTGGATACTTTCAGATATAAAAGCATGTTATTTGAACTTTAAAAATGAGTCGTTAGTAGTTTATTTAATGCTAATTTGTTAAATTCTTTTAAGTTATGTGATATCATTTTATTATTTGTGGTTTGGACCTAGGGCCTTTAAATTTGTAGTTTGAAATATTTAATCTTAAAGTGAAATGCAGTATTGCAATTTTATTTTATTTAGCAATTTAAATTTTATAATTTGATCTATCTTTTTACTTAAATTATTATATATAAAAATTAAAATACTAACATTTTTATATATATCGACGTATCCTTGTACTCATACCTTAATTTTGAAAACTTTTTAGCCGTACCCACATACCATAAGTTTTAAAAAATAAGGAGTCGGACTTCTAAATATGTACCCGTGTTAAATCTTGTATTTGTATCCAACCTAACATAACTTGTTACTAAAGAAAAATTCATTAATATAATTGTCATTGTAAGTTTTACTTACATATTTTCTAAGATACTCTTGCATTAGTTAAAAGATATTCGAAGCTCCCAAAATGTTTGAGATGGAATGGTAGGATCCCTTCTTTCTTAATTAGAGATCTCAAGTTGAAGCCATGTATATCTATAATTTGTGAGAAAATGTTCCTCTTAATCTCTAATATAGATTGATAACGAGGTTTACCAAAAGGCTTTTCACATTTTCATGTGGAAGCGCAAGTACCTTAGCAATGGTTCGATCAAAAAGGCTTCATATCAAGGAATTTAAGTAGAAGAAGAGTTTATTCAGCTGTTTATCACACTTGGGGCACGTGAAATAGTGGACAACTCTTCATTGGAAGCAGAATATCAAGAAAAACTCTTAACAGATCACTTGCTAGCCGATGAAATGATTTCTTCAACAATTCACATATTATATAACTTACAACATTATATGCAGAATGTAAGATTCAACAAATAATATGTCTTCGTATGAATAGGGTTGATCAATGTACACAAGTGAATATCTATATACAATTATATATGTCCTCCTCCCCATCCAGATCCAGGCCGAGAACAATATTCGCCAGCAAAACCTTATAGTATGAGCTCCAAACAGACGACAATTAACCGCGAAAAATTTGTTTGGAAAGAAAATTCAATGAGAAGTTACCTAATCATACTCTAAACCAGTGTAGTTAAAAACACTCGTCTAGTGCGCTTAAGCCCTCAGACGAACCGCAAAATGAGTCCATCAGTATATATATAATTAAAATGCACTTTTTTTAAAATGCTATAAGTTAGAGTTTTTATTTTAATAGATAAAAATTGATGACTATAAGTCTATTATAACAAACCATTAATTTACTATCATTAACTTTAAATACTGAATTCCTACATAATTCTATAGATTTTCATTTTTATTTTTTTGAGTATTATAGAGTTTTTTTCATTATGAGTAGTAACTTTTCACAAATTATAATTGTCACTTTGTGTTTGCTAATATTTATGATTTATATTTTTAAATATATTATTTTATATTACTAATACATTACATTAGAACTTTCGCGCTTTACTTAATTTAAACTAACAATTTTTTTTTACGCTTTGCGCTTCAAGACAATAGGAAAGCATATCGTCTTGAGTGCGCCTATCGCTTTTAACTACATTACTCTAAACATCGTTGCTCCCACCATCCTCTGTTCTCAATTTCAGAATGGGAGAGGCAGGATCTCTGGACAAAGCAAAATTTCCTTTTAGATCTGTTCTGCCATATTCCTTAAGTCTAGAATCCATTACGATTCCACAAGATCTCCATGTCTCTCCCATTAAATCAACACCATAGTAATTTAAATGATCTGAAATGCTGGTTCCACATACTGACCTGCAAGAAATGTAAAAGATTAATAAATTGGCCTCAGAACCATACAGCAAAAAGTTTCAAAATGCCTCATTTTCTCGAGTACTATGAAGTTAATAAACATTTATGCGCTTAAATATACATTTTCATTTTTACTAATATTGACTTCACCACAAAAATGAGTGAAATTAAACTGAGTTCAATTTTTCTATTGATCCCAGATCCTTTTTTTTTTTATCAACAATTGATCACAGATCATGCCGAAAGAAATGCTCACCTGCTACACTCAGGATCTTCGCCAGATCCATCACAGATCTTCTCAACTGTATAGACCAGACTTCCGAATCCTATGTTATAAAGCCACACCTGCAAACAACAACAGTTGGGAAAAAAAATTATAAGGACTTCAATGAATGTTCACACAAAAACATAGTGGGAGGAGTGGCTGAACAAAAGGGGTTCACGGGCACATGTGATGCGTCCACGGATTAAAATTGTCCACTCGCAAAATCTCAAGATATAAAAAAAATGGCATCTTCTTGGAACAACGAATACAAATAACAATCACAATCACAATTATTATTATTATTATTATTATTATTATTATTATCTTGAAGCAAATAGCAAACATCCAAAAACAAATTTATTTCTGTTTCTTCAAAAAAAAAAATTGAAAGTTCATAACTTAAATGCCTTATTTTAATGCCAAGTTCTATGTGCATTGTGTTACCATATCAAAGCCATTGATCAATCACCTCAGCAAGGAATATTACCTCTCTCGGAAAGTGGTAGTAAGTCTTTTGAGGGAAATAACTATAGTATGGAGGCAAATGAGGCACAATATCATGGTCATGTGTCACTCTGATAGTATTCGGAACAAACTGGCTATAGTAAGATGAAAAAGCAGCATTGCCAATACGAGGTTGTCCAAATGTCATAACCTGAACATTCTTGGCTTGATGGTTAACCTGAGAATAAACAAATATTAATTTAACAGAAGTTCAGCATATCAAAACCATGCTTCAGAGTCGGTATGTTATGGAAGAAAGTCCTACAAACTATAGATATATGTAATTTTAATTGTATCAAGAACAAGTATATTCATTACTCTAAGATCAAGTCCACAAAAGGCAGCCACGGCTCCTCCCATTGAATGCCCTGTCACCATAATGTCAAGATCTCCATAATAATCCTTTGCTCTTTCAACAGCATTGAGAACTCCAGGGCGTAATGTTGTGTTATGGTAAGCTGAATAAAATCCATGGTGGACCTGAAACAATGCAAGAGTAAGGACTACAACTTTTAACTACAAAATAGAACTGATTACATAATCAGGACTGAAACACATACCATTGCATCAGCCATGCCAGGGTAATTCAGATCCAGCTGTTTCCAGAATAAGTCTTCGACCCAATTCTGTATGCTGTACAAGAGCAGTGAACCATTACGAAACAATAGACCAGGAAGTTTTACGAGCTACTATAACCACATAACTGTAATTCCATGAGAAGATGGACTAAATCTACTGTCTTTTTTATGATTTATTTGTTGATAGTTGACAGCAATAAACTTACATTAACCAAATATTACAAAAAAGTCCCAAAATCTGAACTGAGCCCAGGATAATGTAAGAGACAAGAACACATCAAACATGACGACCTGACCAGATATCAAGAGTTGTATTTTGTCACTAGATACTTGCAATCTTGAGAACCAAGCAAACACAACTTTGCTATTATCTCTTTCAATCTTGCATAGTATTCTAAGCACCATTAACTTGTAAAATTAAGGCCTTTGCAAAATATATATGTGGGCTAGTATACAAGCATATACAGATTTGGAAGTTTACACTCTTTCTGCTAGTGAGTGAAAAAGTGCAAAAATATTTCAAATGTCCACTGTGCTACTTGAGAATGATACATTCACTTCACCTGTCTTCTTCTTCATCCCACCCCCCTTTCTCTCTCTCTCTCTCTCTCCCCCTCTCTGTTTCCCTCCATTCATTTTACCATGGACATCCAAACAAAATATGAGCAATCCTTGTTGAAAGTTAGCTCAACAACCTAGGTTCATTTATTTTCAAGATAGTTAAGGTAATGAGATGCACATACCTGTGTTCCTGAGTTCCTCGAAATGCAATAACTATGGCATTAAGATCCTTTGCCACGCCAACAAATGCCTATTAGAGAAGACCAAGATGATTAATCATTTTAAAAAAATTAATAATAATAATAAAAGAAAGAAAAGGGCGCATGATTCTTTCAGTTTGCAAGAGAGCAAAGAGAAATGTACCTGCAAACAGTGCTGAACATCAACAATCAGCTCTATAATCTCAAATCCCTGTCTCCATTCAATTGCACAAAATTAGGCCAATCAATTAGAGTGATAAAATAATTAAACAAGTGAGGCCACAAAATTAAAAAATCAAAGTACCTCAGTCAAATCATCACATCTTGAGCAGGTCCAAGTAAACAATTCTGACAAATCGGACATATACACCTGCAAGTTCAAAACTTGTTTCAGTTGCTAAATAAGTTTCACGGAAGTTTCCAGTTTCAACAATTATAAGCTGCACCACAGTGTAATTAAATAGAAATTGAGAGGCATTGTCCTCTGAATTAATGGTCTAAGGTTTGTTGCTATAAAGAACTTACTGCAGAAGCATATTCGACCAATATAGTGGCAAGCGTGTGATTGTAAACAGGGAAATGGTCAATATGCTTGTGCTTAAACTTGAGTTCTGCAGCACAGAAAGAGAGAGAGGGAAAAAAAAAATCTTCAGTTTTCAGAACACCCAAATTTATAATCCATTATCCACCATCCATTCTTCTTCAACACAAACACATGTAATCTCAATCTTCTAGAGGTTATATATACAATCATTTGCGCAGAAGAAAGAAAAAAAATTACAGAGTGTCATCACATATTTCAAATCACCATATAGGACTTCATAAAGTTGGGCAACCCATTTAGAGTAGAAAATTAAAGAAAAAAAAAACTCCAAGTTCTTCCACTTTTTCGAGTGGCAAATTCAGCCATCTTCAAACATGGAAACATATACACAATTTTTCTAATCTCATAACTGCCTATCTATAACATATAGACACAAAATTATCCCAATGTTTTCATTTGGGAAAAAAAAATCGAAGCCAGAAGCTATCAGTATCAGATTATGGGTAAATATTATAAGGTAATACAGTTTTTAAAAAATTCTTCAGGACGCCACCAATAACTTGTTCATATCATGGTAAAGCAATTAATTCTTGATGCCATTGAAAAACCCAGATATAGGATTAGAAGCTCTGTAGCATTAACACGGATACGGACTTGGATACGGATACGGACAAAGAAATGGAAACAGACAAACGATATTTATAAAAAACATAGGACACGGACACTCAGAAAATATGTAAATATTAAAAATATAGGGATAAATTTATAAATAAATAAATTAAATATATAATTGCAAGTTATTATTTTTATATAAAATTAAACAAAAATGACATTCAATCAAATATTTGAGCAATGATTAGTGTTCTTCTTATGTTTTAGGATTTCTATAAGCGAAAAAAGTGTTTTTAACTGAAAGAAATATTTTTTTAATTTTTAGAAAATTACAAAATGGATCCACTTTTCGTGTCGGTATCCGACGAGTCTCAGAGAAGGCAATATGTTATGCAGTTGAGTGTCCATGCTTCATATATTAGGAGCAGTAACTTCGCATTGAGTATTATTTACCCTGTTTCGAAGTAATTAACAGAAATACATCCACCAAACTAAACCTAGTGCAAATGAACTCATTACAGAAAATTAGAAGGAATAATATAATGCGATAAATGTATAAAATTGAAACATCACCTCTACCACAAGAGAAAGCAAATAGACATGCTAAAATTGCCAATGCAAGACGCCTTCTTTGCCCCATCTTCTGGATCAAAAAAATAACCATAAAAAAATCAATCGGTCGAATTAAAACACCAGCTACCGCCCAACTACCAGTCAAATAAATTATAAATTGAACCTAGGAAACCTTCTACGGCAAGCACATCGATGTCGGAGCTCCCGTATGCTTCTCCGGTGACCGGACGGAGACCAACGGATTTAGAAGAGGAAGTACTTGACTTTGAATTAATTGAATAGAAACTTGGTTCTTGATTCGGGAAGGAGGAAGGACGAAAGGGCCAGCCGAAGAGGTAAATAGCTTTGGTTAATTACCCATAATGCCCTTCTGAATTATTGACACTGGCCTTTACATGTTAGGTACTTGAGCTGTTAATGAGGGTATTCTGATAAATTGGTTATTCGCTGTAACGTGTTTAAGCCGCATGTGTGAGTTATTCTAGTGGGAAAATGGATTAGATGATGGCCTCTATACCGACCGTTATTTTGTCTTCTGTCTCTTCTATTATTAATTTATTATTATTATTATAAAGATGTTCATTTTCTGAAAAATAACAAATTACATATAATATTTTAAAATTTTAATTTTGACAATTATAAATAAATTTTTAAAAAATTAAATGTAATATTTCTAAAAAAATAATATTCATTCATTTAATACTGTGTAAATTTCAAATACTGCAATGAAATTTACTATATGATTTTTTGAAATATTTTTATATGAATTTTCTAATATTCTATTTATAGACTAATAGTTTTTTATAAGAATTTAAAATTTTTATTCACTACCAGCTACTGTAATTGCAAAAAGTTAATATATTTAAGCTTCTATCTCTCTCATTATTATCTTAAATAACATTTGTATCAAATGACAAATGGAATTCATTATTAATTTTATAGAAATTTATTTCTATCTAAAACATCATGAAAAATTATGTGTATTTTGTTGTTGAATAAAATTAGAAGTATATTATCTTACTTTTTAAAAAAACACAAGTATACTCTCTTACTATTATTAGGATAAGCTATAATTTAAATATTATTTAC
Source organism: Balakata baccata (assembly GCA_949630135.1). NCBI lineage: Eukaryota > Viridiplantae > Streptophyta > Magnoliopsida > Malpighiales > Euphorbiaceae > Balakata > Balakata baccata. The sequence continues at coordinate 21,965 of CATIWF010098245.1, forward strand.
CATGTTCTTAAAAAGGTAGAAGACAATTGAATGATTCAATTGTCCCAATGATACGTTTAGTTTACCAATAAAAATAAAATGTTATTTCTAAATTGACATTTTAGAATTTCAATATTTATACTCAAATATTTACAATATTTGATTGTTATATTATCCTATATTTAGACTTTCTCCACACGTTTCAACATTTATTTTATAATTGGTCGGTGATGAAAAAGAATATAAAAAATATTTAGAAATATTTATCTATTATTACCAACCAATCGTAAAATGAATATTGAAAATTGTTGAAAAGTGTAGGGTGCCTATATGCATATAGAACTCAAGTTTAGCTAGGGCCTATAATTTGTCAAAAGCATTAAGAGCATCACACCAATATTCTTTATTTCGCTCTTTCTTATATTATAAAAATTTCATTTTCTATTTCAATTTATCTTGAAAATTGTGTAAATTTCAATAATATGTCATCTCTCACTTTCATTTTTTATTAATAAAAATATATAGAAAAAATGAAAAGAGATAGTAAGAGATAAAAAGAAATAGAAAATAATAAAAAAAAGAATATAATAATAAAATATTACTTAGAAGCTCCTAAATATGAAAAGAAATAATATAAATTTTATTGAGTGATATGAGTACAGAGGAAGATAGTGAAAATGTTGGAATGCATAAAACTTTCTAAAATTAGGTAATGAGAAAAATATGGAGATTGTTGGGAATACTATGTTTCCAACTTTACTTCCTATTTTAGTTTATCTTGAAAATTGTACGAATTTCAACAATACTTATTATCTCACTTCCTATTTTATTTTTTTATTAATCAAATTATCTAAAAATAAATAAATAAAAAGAGTAATAGACAAAAAAAAACAATGAGAGAGAAAAAACAAAAAATAAATAAAATATTATTTAAAAACTTCCAGTGGCTCTTCGAGCATCCCGATAACCTCTCTATTTCACTTTTTATCTAAATTTATGAAGTTTTGTATTTTCCTACAATCTCTCTTTCTTCCTCTTTACCTATCTCACTCTCTAAATTTTATATTATCATTTCTCAAATTTAAGAGTCATTAAAAACTCATAAGTAATATTTTATTATTTATCTTTCATCTTTTTTGTTATTTTCTCTCACTTTTCCTTTTTTTTTTGTCTCTTACTTTATCTATTCATTTTCTTTATAGATTGTTTTATTAATAAAAAAATTAAAATAGATAATAAAATAAAGAGTATTATTGAAATGCACACAATTTTCAAGACAATTGAAAAGAGAGAGTGAATTTTTTATAATATAATAGGGAGTGAAATATAAAGTATTATTGAGAATGCTCTACTGACAAGGAAAAATATAAATGTTAGGGAGTGAGATAGGTAATGAGGAAGATAGAAACGTTGTTGGAAGACATGAAACTTTATAAATTTAGATAAAGAAAGAAATAAGGAGGTTGGTAGAGCATTCTCAACAATACTCCTTATCATACTCTTTATTATATTATAAAAAATTCACTTCTTATTTTAATTTGTCTTGAAATTCTCGCTCATTATTTTAATTTTTTATTAATAAAACTATTTAGAAAAAAAAGATAGTAAGAGACAAAAAAAAAGAGAGAGAAAAAAAAAATAACAAAAAAGAGGAAATTGAAATAATAAAATATTACTTAAGAGCTCGTAATGACTCTTAAATATGATAATGAATAATATAAATTTTATAGAGTAAGATATAGAGACTGTTAGAAAACATAAAACTCTCTAAATTTATATAAAAAAGAAAATAGGAAGACTATTGAAAATATTCAATGCTTCCAATCTCACTTTCTATTATATTATAAAAAATTCACTTCGTATTTTAGTTTGTCTTAAAAATTATGTGTATTATAACAATATTCATTATATTTCAAATTTTTATTAATAAAAATATATAAAAAAATAAAAGAAAAGAGACAAAAAAAGAAAGAGAGAGAGAGAAAATAACAAAAAAAATGAAAAATAAATGGTAAAATATTACTTAAGGAGGTTGTTAGAGCATTATCAATAATGCTCTTTATCTTACTTTTTATTATACTATAAAAAATTCACTTCTTATTTTAATTTATCTTAAAAATTGTGTGAATTTCAACAATATTTCCTATTTCGCTTATTATTTTAATTTTTTATTAATAAAACTATTTAGAAAAAAAAAGAGATAGTAAGAGACAAAAAGAGAGAGAGAGAAGAAAATAACAAAAAAGAATAAAGCGAAATAATAAAATATTACTTAAGAGCTTGTAGTGACTTTTAAATATGAGGATGAATAATATAAAATTTATAGAGTATGATAAGTAAGAAGAAAGATAGAGAGGCTGTTGGAAAATATAAAACTCTCTAAATTTAGGTAAAAAAAAAAATAGAAAAACTGTTGGAAATATTCAATGCTCTCAATCTCACTCTCTATTATATTATAAAAAATTCACTTCGTATTTTAGTTTTTCTTAAAAATTATGTGTATTCTAACAATATTAATTATATTTCAATTTTTTATTAATAAAACTATATAAAAAAATGAAAAAAAAGATAAAAAATAATGAAAGGGAGAAAAAAGAACAAAAAAATGAAAAAATGAAAAATAAATGATAAAATATTACTTATAAGCTATTAGTGGCTTTTAAGAGCATGTTCAATAGTTTCCATATTTTTATCATTTCCTAGATTTAGTTTCATTTATTCTAATAATCTCTCTATTATCCTCCTTACATATCTCACTTTCTGAAATTTATATTATTCCTACTCAGATTTAAGAATCACTAAAAATTCATAAGTAATATTTTATTATTTCTCTTTTTTTTTGTTATTTTATCTCTATTTTCTTCTTTTTTTTCTCTTACCCTCTCTCTTCATTTTTTTTCTAGATAGTTTTATTAATAATAAATAAAAATAGGAAGTGAGATAAGAAGTATTGTTGTAATGCGTACAAATTTCAAAACAAAATAAAATAGGGAGTGAACATTTTATAATGTAATAGGGAGTAATATAAAGAGTATTGTTGGGGATGCTATAAATCTGATAAGGAATAATGTAAATTTTAAAGAGTAAAATAGGTAATAAAGAAGATAAAGAGACTGTTGGAAGACATTAAACTCTCTAAATTTAGGTAACAAGAAAAATAGAGAGAGGTTATTGGGGATGTTCTAACCCAACATAATTGGCACTTTTCATTATCGCTGCGCGGGATTAATTTTATCTATGTTAATTAAACTTTATTTTTTTTTACAGTAAAAGCACAATATTTATTCATCGAAGAAAATTATTGAATTTTATTTTTATTTTACTAAAATTACTTTAAACCAATGTTTCGCTTAGATAATTGGAAATCTGATGTGTCACCGGAAATCTAACATGACAGATAACGTGTTTTTGGAAAATACTCTGGAATGACTTTTGTGAAATGAAAAATAGTTTAGTGACTTTTTTGGAATGAAACAATATTTAGAAAAATTACTACTTAAATTATGTAGTTTGAAATAATATACTATTTGAAAAACATACAATTTGCCCTGCACTAGCAAAAAAAAATATTATCTTTTATTCGGGGGTATTAATCTAATAAATCAAAATAGCGGAGAATAATAGTATAATATGTCAAAAATTTATATGGTAAATAGTATAATTTTTAAACATCAACTAGTGTATCATGTCAAATTATAGAGAGTAAATAATATATTTTTTTCAAACTTTATGAGATATTTAGTATATTATATTAAACTATATGAAATAAATAATAATTTTTTAAAAAATATTTTTTAATTTTACTATAATAAGAGTAAAATATAATTACTATAAATGAAATTAACACTCGTTTAGCGCTATTAATTTTTAAAAAGTTCGTTTTTGTATATGGAAATTAAAACTCAATAGGGTTTCAGTAATTTGTTTCTTATAAATTCAACTGTCAGTCCAGTTACTCCAGTAAAGCTTGACATGGGTGAAACCCACTGCCAAAAACGCCCTCCCCTCCCGGCCCGACCCCGCACCGAACCACGAGACGTGGGCGGGAAATCACATAAATACCCCTAGCAATAAAAAAGGCGGGAAATTCCACCTTGATCCAAAACCCGACAAGAAACCGCGCGGTCCAATTTTCCCTAATCAAACCGCTGACACATATAAATACCGAAACCCAAAGATTCGAAACGGTACTTCTCATAAAATCTCATTCGGTCGTTTTTGTTAGAAACTCCAAAAGTCGCTTCTAATTTGAACTCTCTTCCTCTCCACAAGAGGAAAAAAGAACCCCTGATCCCTGGAACAGCCAGCGAGCAATGGCGAAACCCTCGAAACAGCAGGCGTCTTCTGATTATTCTCTATCCAACGGCTCCAATTCGTCGGAGGAGGAGCAATTGAACGAGCAGATCAACGAGGATGACGACGAAGAGGAGCTCGAAGCTGTGGCTCGCTCCGCTGATTCTGATGATGACGAAGCCGACGACGACGTCAACGCCGACAACGAGGATGCTGATGAGGTGAGTTTTGCTATTTTGATAGATAGTAATAGTCAGCATGTTTTTGCATGTATTGCTTTACCAAAAGAAATGGCGGGTTCATGTTGGGTTTTGATGGTCGAGGTTTGGGACTACATTAAGCATTTACTAGCTTGCATTCAGTTGCAGAAAAATAGGAATTAGCTGAGTTTGTTTATAGAGGTTGTTGGCGGAGCTCAAAGGAAGCAGAAATTTTGAATTAGGCTAGCAATTATAGCGTTGCTGCATGCTAGGGTTAAATCATCTGGCTTTGCTACAACCTTCGACAAAAATGATTTGACTATATTATATTCTTGTCAAAATGCAGTCTCTTTTTTGGGTTGATTATTTTGCATTGATATTTTGAGAAGTGGTAGGTGGTTGGAGAAATTAAATAAAAGAAGGAAGACTAGGAGAACTGCTGCAGTCCATGCTTGCATTTGCAATTTGCCAGTTTGTGCTTTGAACTAATAAGCATACCTTTTTGCTGTTACTTGTGCATTTAAATTCATTATGAATTTTTTGACGCTTGTTTGTGTGGACATTTCTTTTTGGCAATAGTTTTTATGCAAAATTTTACCTGCAGGATGAAAACAACAATGAAATTAGCAAGCGTGAAAAGGAAAGACTCAAAGAAATGCAGAAAATGAAGAAACAGAAGATTCAAGAGATATTGGATGCACAAAATGCGGCTATAGATGCTGATATGGTCTGCTCGTTACACAACTATTCAATATATGCCTGTAGTATGTGGGAAAATCATTGCATAAGTTTACTGACTTTTAGTCTAATGACAGAATAATAAAGGAAAGGGGCGTTTGAAGTATTTGCTGCAGCAGACTGAGTTGTTTGCTCATTTTGCTAAACCTGATCACTCTGCATCCCAGAAGAAAGTCAAGGGAAGGTATGAGTTTGGTTGCTTGACAATGTCAATGCTGTAGTTTTTGTAATCCTGTCTTCGACCACTTTGTGGATTGTGAATAATTCTATTTCCTGTGTTATAATATTTAATAATTGATGTGTGAGTTCTGACTGCAAAAAGGTTCTTATCAAAATTGTTGGGGAGATAGGTCTTTGATATTAGCTCAAATAGCGTTTTTATGGGGATTGGATGCCTGTGTTGAAATTCTTACTTTTTCTGAAAGGGTTTAAATGGCAGAAAGAATTGTGTTTCTTTTTATATGGTGTTGCATGCAATATTCTTTGAATTAGTTACATGTTGTTGTGGATAGAGCACAAACATGCATTTCACCTAAATGAGTATAAATACCCATCTATTCTAATGAAAACATATTCATTAACGGTTAACCTAAATTTAGGGGTCGACATGCATCCAAAGTAACTGAAGAAGAAGAAGATGAAGAATGCCTGAAGGAGGAAGAAGATGGTTTATCTGGGGCAGGAACCACAAGATTAGTGGCACAGCCCTCTTGTAAGTGCTCTCGCTGTTTTCTCCCCTCTATTTGAACACATGCATCTCATGCTTTGGTGGCGTTTCTTAGTATTTTTGCTATACCCAGTCCGAATCAAGTGAACTTCACAACACATCTAAGAAACTTCTTTGTTTCATTTTTCTGACACCGCATGAATTGATGTCTGGTAGTAAAGCTTCTTGTTGACTTAAGAAATTTTCAGAAGACATATTTAGTTTAGGTTCCAAGAGTTGCTTAATTTGTTATCTTCACATTTACTTTCTTTCTGCAGGTATTCAGGGAAAAATGAGGGATTACCAACTTGCGGGGTTAAACTGGCTTATAAGACTCTATGAGAATGGCATAAATGGAATCCTTGCTGATGAAATGGTATGCCATGTTTTTAATATTGGTTTTATGACCTTAGTGCTTTGTGCAGTTGTGTCATGATTCAAGTCTGTACACTATGGCATTTCATGTATTATAGTGACATTCTTGATCTTGCTATCTAGGGTCTTGGTAAAACTTTGCAAACCATCTCTTTATTGGGATACCTACATGAGTTCAGAGGAATAACTGGTCCTCATATGGTAGTTGCTCCAAAGTCTACACTTGGTAACTGGATGAATGAAATTCGCCGTTTTTGTCCTGTCTTGCGCGCTGTAAAGTTTCTTGGCAATCCTGATGAAAGGGTAAATCACTAAAATTGTGCTTCAGGGGCTAAATTTTTATTTTTCATATCATATTTCTGTGGATGATCCTCTGCTGCTGTGGTTTTGCGGTTCTAAGATTTCGTTGTTCCCTTATTTTTTGACAGAGACATATACGTGAGGATTTACTGGTTGCTGGCAAGTTTGATGTCTGTGTTACAAGTTTTGAAATGGCCATCAAAGAGAAGTCCGCCTTGCGTCGCTTTACCTGGCGCTATATAATCATTGATGAAGCACATCGAATTAAGAATGAAAACTCTCTTCTTTCAAAAACAATGAGACTTTATAACACCAATTATCGTCTCCTCATTACTGGTACCCCGCTTCAGGTATGAATTTGCTCATTAATGGATGGTAATTTGGGAAAATGGGATTTGATAAAGTATTCTTTTATCTACTGTATTATGCTGTTAAGCAGAAAGAGCTGTAAGTTGGCTGGCATGATGGAATTTCTGATACTGAACTTGATTTAGGTGCCTAAAATGTTTATGCATATTAAAAACTGCATTGATTGATTACTTTTATTTGAATGCTTTATTTTCTGGATGCATTTAACTTATCTGGCCCTTGTAGTTTTGTTTCTTGTTATATAATTTCAGTATTTTCATTATGTGTTCTGATATGCAGAACAATCTACATGAGCTCTGGTCTCTTCTGAACTTTTTACTGCCAGAGATTTTTAGCTCAGCTGAAACTTTTGATGAATGGTTTCAAATCTCTGGTGAAAATGACCAGCAAGAGGTTGTGCAACAACTTCACAAGGTAGGCATGTTATCCTTGTATTTTTGAGTTCTAAGGTTTCTTGCTTGCAGTTAATTATTCTTGCACAATCTGCATGTTCAAGGTTCTTCGGCCATTTCTTCTTCGGAGACTGAAATCAGATGTGGAGAAAGGGTTGCCTCCAAAGAAGGAAACGATACTGAAGGTGGGCATGTCACAGATGCAGAAACACTATTATAGGGCTTTACTGCAGAAGGATCTTGAAGTTGTTAATGCTGGTGGAGAGCGTAAACGTCTTCTGAATATAGCAATGCAGCTGCGTAAATGCTGTAACCATCCATATCTTTTCCAGGGTGCTGAACCTGGCCCACCATATACAACAGGAGAGCACCTTATT
>CATIWF010098250.1:0-100218 GCA_949630135.1 Balakata baccata
AAATTATAAAGGTATAAATTCTGAATTTTCTTTGTTTAAATTAGTTTTAATTGGCACATGAAAATCCTTTGATTCGGGTTTTGAAAATTTTTATTTTCCGCTGCGTTATATGTATGTGATACATGATCAAAACCCTTCACCATCAACCAGTATAGTTGGGGAGCTGCCAAATTAAGTTTCTTATATCGAGAATTGTGCATGGCATGCAAATTTTCTCCTGTATCCCAAATTGCAGGTGCGTTATTTATTTTACAGCTTTAGACATGAAAGAGATTTCCATTTTTGGCTCCAACAATGAGAGTTAATCAAATACCAGAAGATGCACCACTATATCGAAGGTATATGACTTCTTAATTAATAATATTAAAACTAGTAAGTCACCATTAGTTGTTGTGATTTTTAATTGATAATTCTAATAATACATTGAATTATTAATTAATATAGATGGATCGGTCAGCGGATAGTACACGACACACTTTCACATGAGCTGGCCCAGATCCGATACAAACTTGATATATGTCGCTCCGATGAGATGTGTTATATTGCCCTTAAATAAATTTTTAATTTTTTTCATAACAATTGATAATGTTTAACATCTTATATTTTATTGAATAGATTATATGGAAGTCATATACTGCATATATTATTCAATCTTTACTCGCCGATTGCTTGAGAGGTCGCGACATATAGAGGACAGTGGTGCCTTTAATATGCATGCATATAGTATAGTGGCACCAGGCTGGTGTAGTTCTCAAACAGTTTGGCCTACAGCAGCCAATCCCTCGTCCACCACAGTAGATTGAACATCGTCACTCAATAATTTTACAGAGCAATACTAGTACAAATTGGGTTGAAGAACATTTGGTATGAATTCAATTATGGAATAATAGAGCTGAACATGTTGTTACAGGTGTACCATCAGATGATCCACTCCATTACCATTCACAATACATGGAATGATATCGACAAGTTATAAGGAGATGGATTTCTAAATACATATTCTTATTTTTCCACAAATTATAATTGTCTTTTATAAATGTTTCTTCATCACATTATATGACATAAGTCTGATTAACTTTTATATTAACTGCAGACTGATACACTTTCATTGCCAAACTCTAGATATCCCCCATAACAAAATCGCCATCGGTTCATTATGAGCACTACATGAAGACAAATGTAGGGTTTTAATGCCACCTCCTCAACCTGCACCTGCTCCTGCCCCAATTTTAGAAGAAATACGGCGTGCATGTGCTTTATCTCAGCAACCATCACGTCATCGCCGACAACAACATAGGAATGTACTCGTCCCTCCATCTGCATCTTTGTCAAGGTGTGCCTTAACCTGTTTATTTTCATCAGTTCCAACAATATCTATCTTCCTCTATAGATCCCAGGCCATCCACATCTGGTGGACTATATATCCGTTCTAGACATATGTTCTCAACACTAGACCTCTACTCTTCTAGCCCATTTACACCATATGTTGCCTCCACACACAATTCATAGATTCATCAATAACAACATTCTGAGTTCATGTATACTCAGATGCCTCAAACACCAGTGGTTTTTATGGGTTCGTCCACCTTTCGACCCACACATAAAGACTTTGTTCCTACACAGGTACATTACTTTCCAGAGGGTACTACTATTGATGAATTTGATGATGATGACGATGACGACAACGACAATGTTGGTGGTGGTGGTAGTGATTAGACACGAAACTCTAGTTTGATGGATATAAGTACCCGAAGAATCAATGCTAGACGACAAAGAGGACTTCGATTACAAATTCGAGGAAATTGGCGTTGTGGAACATGAATACATTTTTATATTTGTATATTATTATTTTTTTCTTTCACAATTTTTTTATACATTTTTTATCACTAAAAAATTTTATAAATTTTTATTTCCTACATTTTACTTAATACATAATTAAATTCTATATGTTTTATGTGAAATTTAATTGATTCATTATATAGCAAATTTAATTTATCAACCTCTACTTTATAAATTGTATCTTTATTTTTCTAAAAAATAATTAGCCAAGATTTAATTAACAATTAATGGCCACGCAGCAATAATAATAATAATAATAATAATAATAATAATGTGCAAAAAAAACTTGCTATAAGACAACTTTTATATATTTTAAAATTTTTTTATAAATTATTATTTCCTAAATTTTACTTAATGTATCATTAATTTCTAAATGCTTTAATTTATAATTTATTAATTTAATTTACTTAATTTTCATTAACTATTAGTAAATATAATTGATCAAACTTTAATTTATAAATTATATCTTTATTTTTCTAAAAAATAATTAACAAAATTTAATAAATTAACAAATAACAAATGTGACTGTGCATGCATGGGGCATGCACGTCACTTGGCCTCTTATGGTGTTACGACGTGGTGTGCGCCACTTCATGTGGCGCACGCGTGTAGATTTGCAGACCATTCGCCACTTCAAGTGGCACACGTCGGTTAAGCAACCACAAATTTAGAAATATTATTAAAACTACCACAATTTTAGAAATTTCACAAAAGCTACTCTAAAATTGTAATTAGTTTATGTAAACACTACAAACTAAGAAATATCTCGTTTCTTTATACTCTTGTTGTTAACTAGATCAGCAAGGTTACGAAGTACACCACACATAAACTCATCGCTTTTCAATTTCTTTATCACGACATCCTCAGGGAACTTAGGATTGTCAGCGACACATACCTCATATTTCTCATAGCATATTGCAGCCTTCTTTTCTATGATTGTTTTTCAATCATTTCTTGTTTTTCAGTCTTCATTTTCATATGATTGGGATTCCTTGCCATGTAATTACAAAATTTGGAAATATGGAAATTGCAATGTATACTATTTTAATTTTGATTACTAAAACCATCATTAGATTTATAGGCAAAATCAATATCTCTACTCTAGACATTTTATTGATGGTTGTTAGTGGAAGTGTGGTTGTGTTAAATAAAAAACATTAATTGGTAAACGGTAACAGTAATAATGAATGACTCTTTAATTTCCTAAAATAAGAATTAATTAATTGATATATGGTATCTTGTAAAGAATTTGAAGAGGCTTTCAAATAGAAACCATGACTTGACTAATTTACTTGTAAACCGACAGTCAGTATACAAATACATAACAGCTGAGTGAAGCATCAATGTGGTCTTTTCAGCTAAATAATAGGAGTATTGCCATTGTGCAGTTGAGATACAACCTCCCAATGGTCGAGAGATTTCGAACAAATATGAGACTAATCTTTTGACTATAATTTGGTCAAATTTAACTTAATCATCTTCAATTAGGGTTAAAATAAAAAGTTTCGAGGGTTCATTTCATATATTGCAACTTTAAAATTAAAAAACCTAACTTAGGCACAAAAGTCCTTATAAAGTAAGTGAATAATTATATATTATGAATAATTTTTTTTTGCTAAACCCATTCCTAGCCTCCTAAATTTGTCAAAATTTTCCAGTTAGCCAGTTTGATTAGTTTCTAGCATCGTTTGCCCCATGAAATCCATTTTTTTAATTTAGTTTGTTCCATGTGAAATTTTAAAAACATAACAATTCCACCCCTCCCCCTTCTTGACGTGGCAACCGAAATCAGATTAAAAACATAAAATCACATTTCAACTACCACATTAGCACAGGGGGCGGGTTGGCAAATTGTTATGTTTTTAAAATTTTACATGGGGCAAATTGAACAAAAAATGGATTTTATAAGGCAATCGGTGCAAAAATTTGATCAAGGGGGCTAACTGAAAAAAATTGACAAATTCAGGGGACTGGGGCTGGGTTATGCCTTTTTTTTTGTGAATTGTAAATTCAAATTGGTCTTTATTTTCTTCAATAAAGTTCAAAAGATGTTTTGTGGGGTCAATTTAATAAATTGTATGTTCTAGTAATAATAACTCCAATTTAGGCAACTAAAACCCTAATACACTAGGCTATGAAGAATTCTTATATCGTTTAACTTAATAATTCAAATTGGCTCTAATTATGTTCAATTAGGTTCAAAAGAAGATGTTTTCTATCAATTTCTTTTAAAAAAAATTATTCTATTCCATTAGTCTTCGTCGTATATGCTCTAGAATGTTTTTACAATTTGATTCGCATTAGTAAACTCTCTAGACAACATAATTGTAGAGTGACTTTGACTCTAATTCTGTTTTTGTGCTAGACCATAGTATGAGGAAGATAATTAGCAAAAGTTATGAGTGAAATAAGTCATATTATCTTTGTTGCCCTGCCACTCCAACCATCTTTACTTCTATTACTAGTTGATGCTCTTCATAATTGCCTGAGTCATCCTTGTGATGAACACAAATTTGTTACCTACAAGTGTACGATCTAGTCGTAGAATGGTAAGTTACCTATGAGGTTGATCTCTCAAAAAACCGTTAGACTTAGATTCCGAATTAATTGCGATTACCAATGAACACATAAAAATAAAATCCTAAACAATCTAAACCAATTTTGAGGATTTGATTAATTAAACTAAAGCCATAATTAAAATGAAAGCAAAGTAAATAGATGGAATTAACCAATGGGAATAAGTAGATAAATAGCTTTGCGTCCCCCAATTTTGTATTTTCCCTCAATCAATTAGGTCATATTGAATTCAGATTTATAGCTCTCATTAAGCGCTAACAAATCATGCTAATGAGTTAATCAGTGTTTACTCTAATTTTTAGGTTGAATTATAGGTGGTTCCCCTAATAATTAGACCTTATAATTTTCATTCCCAATTGAATAACTGTTGATCAGACAATTACTAAACATAGAAATTAATAGGCACAATTGAAACTGAAAATAATTTTAAATTCATTCCTTGAAAAATATGAGGTTTAAATACAAAACTGAGTTTAGCTAACTAAGCACCCCGAATGATTTAGCCTAGCATTATTATATCAATGGTCTTGATTACAATAAAAACCAAGCTAAACATTACAATAAATTGAAAGATAAAGAAGAATAGAATAGCTCCCTAAATATTGTGAAAATTCCAATTTTAGAAAGATTGGTCCTCAAACCCACAACTGATCTCTTCCCTAATATATAGGTCATGATTCTAGACTCCCAAGATGAGTACAACAAATTCCCAAAGGAATGGAATGAAAGAAATGATGAATACTAGATAATTAAAACCTAAACTAAAATATCGTAAATAGATGAAATAAAAGAGTCCTAAACCGAGTCTAATTTGTAATTACAAAATTTTCTCAATTAATAACCCCATAAAATATTCCTAAAATATTTTCCAATCAATAACAATTAGACCCAAATGCAAAGGTAGCAAATTAGGAATTTCAGTCGGACTTGAACTCTACAACAAGAGGTATCATGAGCATGTTGAACCAGCACTAGCATGAAAGAGAACTAAGGTAGCAACAACACACTCACATAGATTGACATGCTAGCGATAGGAGATAAGCTTGCTAAATTGGGCACGAGCACGCCTTATCATATGAGCGTGTACAATAATGGCAATGTCAAATAGCACATCCGTGCAATATCAATACTTGTGTGTAGAATGACTAGCACAAAAGGAACAACACGAGTTGTTGATAAAGACTATCATGGGTGTGTTAGCATACGGCGGGCGTAGTGAAGGACAACACAATTGAAGGAAGCATCACAGATGTGCAAGACTATAGCAGTGTGTAATAATAGCATCTGAAGGTGCCCCTCACACTCGTGCAACCAAGTAAAGTGCATGTAGGGGGAGTGATTATGGCCTATTACCCTCTTCCTTTTATGTGCATTGAGGTGACTTTAGCCAAATTGACAATTTACTGCTTAATAACTTCCATATTCACTTCACACCTATCAAGACCTATAAATACAAAAGTTTCACAAACTAATTAGCCAAAATACATCAAAAGACTAAAATTAAATACTTAATACCTAAGATAAATCTATATCATAAATAGATTCATCACCTAGTCTCTTCAAACTTTAGAAAATAGTTTCTAGTATTTCAGAATTGTCTTTCATTAAATGGGAGAAGTGTTAGCTTAGAGAGCACACCCTTAGTCTTTTCGTACGCCTCATCTATATTTAATGTTGTTCACTTACACATAAAGAGTCGAAATCATATTGTTACCAATTTGGTGTTCATCATTTTGTTACTTTTATTTATGATTGTTATGCTTAATTATTCCTAATAAAATATAGATATGAATTTTTTCCTATTTTCAAAAAGTTTTGTGTTGAAATTTGGATTTGGGGTCTCAATTAAAATCTTACATGTTGATAGTGCACAAGAGTATATTTGTTTTTCCTTTTAGGAATTCATGGCTTCTCAAAGAATTATTCACTAATTTTATTGTGCATATACCCCTCAACAAAAGGGCGTGGTTGATAGAACGAATTGTCATCATATTGAAACAACCCAAACCATATGATGGACTACATTGATTTTTTTTTGTTTATGGGGGTGGGGAGAGATGTTGTCTTAACTACATGCTATCTGATCAATTGAATGCATTCTTTAGTTTTACAAAACAGAGTTCTCATTTTATGTGTTTTCAGGTCCACTCTACTCTTGTGTATGGGTGTACTTGCTTTGTTGATAATTATACACCTTTTTAAGAATAAGCTCCAATTAAAATCCATTAAATGTGTCTTCATTGGATGTTCTTGCCTCAATAAATGTACAAGTGATATGATCCAATAACTAACAAGTATTTTACCTCAGAATATGTGACCCTTTTAAGACCTCTCTTTATTAGGACAACACATGTATTTCATGACTTGTAAAAGTATTGTTTATAGACTGTTGATTATAAATACATATAAGTTACAATCTACAAAAATATAAATAAAAAATTTAATCAATTGGGAGTTACAGAATTCATGCCTACTAAATTGTAGTATAATGTATGAGTATTGTGGACATTCATAAACACATAAAATTTATAACTTTAATATGAATGAAAATAAAATGAGAAAGGAAGGGCTTAAATGAAAATATAAGTGGTTTTATAATAATTTTTATAGCAAAGAAAAAATAAAGAATGACGAAATATGAAAAAGAGAAATGCAATGAATATGTAATTGAGGATTGAAATTTGAAATCAAATCTCCTGATGTAGATTCATATGCTATGTTTGTTTCGAGGGATTGGAGAGTAAGAGAATTGAAAAGAAAATAAATTTGACATAATTTCCCTCATTTTGACCAATTTTATGTAGAAAAATGGAGAGAAGAAGGGAGTAAGAATTACTGTGATTGAAAAGAGTCTTTTGCATTTCCACCAAATTGTAAAAAAACAGACAAAAATGCGGCATTCTCCACCCCACCATTAACGCCTTTTTTGAGAATTTTCTCATAGATGATGGAAAATAAGGAAGAAAAATAAATTTATTTTTTCTCCTTATTTTCTTTTCTCTTCATCATGTTTGGCGAATTTTTTTTTGGATTCCCTTCTTATTTTTCTTACTCATATTTTAGATTAAAGTAAAATAACAAGGGAGATGTAAAAAAATAAGACTTTTTTTTTATTTAGATAATTTAAGATGGGAGAAAAGAAAATTATAATATTATGCATTTTCTATTTTATTAATCATTTTATAAAATAATAAATACCTTACTATAATGATTAAGAATAAAATAATAATTATATTAGTAATAATGATATTTTATTTAATTTTATAAAATAATAAAAATGACATGTCTCATTTTTCTATAAAACACCAATTTTTCTTATAAGAATATTAATATTTTATAAATAAAAAAATATATAACTTTTTTATATTAAAAGTGTATGGTAGAAATTGTATAAAAAAATATTGATAAGACTTCCCTTTACCTGTTTATTTTCCATTTTTCTAACTCCATATATTCTTTCCTGCCAAATATAGATTTACTTTCCTTTCCTCCCTAATTAGGATAAAGTGAAAATCCTTTTATTTTATACCATTATTTTATCTACCTCATATTATCTTTCTATTCAAATATAGGATAAAAAATAAAAGTTATTTACGCTTACTTTCTTACTTTCTTTCCTCTCATATTTTTCCTTCTTCCAAATATAGGATAAAAAAACAAAATTATTAAAATGCTTTTAGTAACGTAAAACAATTTATATATTTAAAGTTATTTTAAATATTAAGAACTTTTTAATTTTTTATTTATGAGGAATATTTCATTTAGTTAAAAGAAACTACTTAATTTCCTTTTTATTCTCCTTCCTTTCCATTTTCACCATTTAAAATAAATGATACTTAATTGCACCAAAAATGGTGATAAAGATAAAAATCATCGGACGGATTAGATTGCATCTCTTTTACCTCCTGCGAAACCTTCAAATTGTGCCTCGTCTCAGCCATATGATACGAGCACAACGGCGAACACCACCAGCGGCCAATAATCTCCCCTCCAGCTCCAGGCATGCACACGTTTCTGGGTTTTCAATCTTTTTGAGAGCGGTTCATTTCTATGGCCCTTGACGTAACAATCTTCGAATCCATAATTCCCTCCCGTTTTGTTTCCTTCACAATCCCTGATCCCGCTATGCCCTCCGACCTTCTCCGAGTTGCCGTTCTCGATTCACCCACACAACCCAGTGACTCGCCTCTCGCTGCCGCTCTTTTTGTTCCTCAAAACCGTGAATCAGACTGGGTCTTTTGCACAGAGTTTGGTCACCTTCAGCTTCTCCTCTCTTCCCCTGGTTTCTCGCGCCTCATATTGATCGGCAAGAATCCCAGTGACTCCCCCGATTCACTATTTATTTCTTATAAGAAAGTTAGCGATAACAATACGAGGTTAGTGAATAACATTTCAAATAGCTTAAAACATCTTCTTGTTGCTTTATCTCCCAAGGTTTCTGTTAAAGATGATATCTTTGATGTACCCATTTTGGATTACGAAGACAATTTGATTTCTAGCGTGGTTTTAGAGAGATCTGTCGGGGTTCTTGTCCGCGAAATGCTTGTTGAGGATGTTGAGATAGAGAGTGACTGTGAATCGGATGTTAACTGTAGGAAACGAGAGTTTAGGAGGAGACTTAGGTTTAAAAGAATGCCAAACTTGATTCAAACACAGATCAAAATTGTGCCTCAGACTGACTTTGTTTTTGATAATTTAGGAATTGTCGGGGAAGTGGAGTTTAGGCCTGATATTGGAGCTTTGGTGCATCCGTACTTAATACCAATGGTGGCTGGTCTGTCTCTGGTAGGTTGTCATATTGAAGATAAGATTCAAGATGGGTTTAAGCCTAAAGCTTTGTGTTTAGGTGTTGGAGGTGGTGCTTTGCTCAGTTTTTTGAGAGCCCAATTGGATTTTGAGGTTTTTGGTGTAGAATTGGATAAAGAGGTTTTAAGGATTGCCAGACAGTACTTTGGATTGCAAGATTGTGGGATTCAGGTATTGGTGGGGGACGCAATTGAAATTTTAGAGAGATTGGCTAGTCAAAGTAGTTCCTCAAATGTGTTCTCTATTAAAGTTGAGGAGGATTGGTTGAATAATGTTACCAGTTTTCACACAAAGTTTGAAGTTATTACGGTTGATTTAGATTCCTGTGATGCCAGGACTGGCGTTAGTGCTCCACCGATGGAGTTTATTCAGAGGCATGTTCTTTTGGCTGCTAGTTCTATTCTTTGTGATTTTGGAATTCTGATTATGAATGTAATTCCCCCAAGTGAATCATTCTATGATACATTAATTCACAAGTTCCGGGAGTTTTTTCCTGAGTTATATGAAATTGATGTTGGAAATGGAGAGAATTTTGTTCTTGTTGCAAAGAAGCAACCTGTTTTATCACCAGTCAATGATACCCAAAATACTTTTCTGAAGAAACTCAAGAAGACCAATTGTGGAAAATACTTGGATTCAATAAGGAAACTTTGATGCCTTGTGGTTGATGGAGGTTGTGGAATTGTACTTCGAAGATCTAATTCGAAGGCAAATCATGCACCAGAATTCACTCTGCTTTGAAGTAATTTCATTTTTCAACTTACGCCAAACTTCAGAAGAATTTGTACTTCTATCATGTAAGTCAGCTTTACAGGTTACGGTACACTTTCTAGACTGTATACAGTCTAGAAATGGCTTTTACAATTTCTTTCATAGTATGAACGTTGTATCTTAATGTGATTGAATAAAAACGAATGAATTGCCCCTTGGAAGTTGAAGTTGAATTATTGCCTTTCAGAAGAATTCTCATCGGTTTTCTTGTTTAGAAATGTATTTTGATTGGACAAAACGTATCATGTCATAGGGTGTCTTTCATAGTGAAAGCTTGTAAAATTTTCTTTCATCATGTATGCAGAAATATCTCCCTTTTGCTGTGGCTTTTGAATATTAAAAGCGATCGGTATTTCATGTGCAAGTTTTCTTATGTTTCTGTTGATCTTATGTTAGCTATGTGTCTAGGTGCAATAAGAGCCAATTGATTTTGGTTTGGACTTTCTGTTTCTTTTAAATAAACTAAAAATCAAATAAGAGAAATTGAAATAAAAAAAAGAAAAAATTATACTGAGTGACACTTTTTCAAAACTATTTAGGGAATTTTATAAAAATGAAAAAAAAACGGGTAAATATTTACTAAAATATTGTCGCTCAAAGTTTTTTTTTAAAAAAATATCATTTATACAAAGTTTTTTTCAAAAATACCGAAAATTAAGGTTTATTCAAGGTTTCATTAATTTTACTATAAAATTAATGAAAATTGAAGTCACATAAATTTTATCAAAAATATATTT
Source organism: Balakata baccata (assembly GCA_949630135.1). Taxonomy (NCBI): domain Eukaryota; kingdom Viridiplantae; phylum Streptophyta; class Magnoliopsida; order Malpighiales; family Euphorbiaceae; genus Balakata; species Balakata baccata. The sequence continues at coordinate 10,731 of CATIWF010098250.1, forward strand.
AAGGTTTATTTAAAGTATATTCATAATTTACCCAATTTTACTATAAAATTAATGAAAGTTAAAGTTATATAAGATTTATTCAAAATTTATCAAAATTTACCTAAAAATTACTAATGTTTATCCAAAGTTTACCCAATGTTTATTACAAAATTAATGAAAATTGAATTTATAAAAAATTTACTTAAAGTTTACTCAAGTTATACCAAATGTTTATAAGAAAATTAATGAAAGTTAAAGTTATACAATGTTTACTCAATATTTACCAAAGTTTATATAAAAATTATTCAAGATTTATCAGAAATTTATCCAAGATTTACCACAAAATTTAAAAAAATTAAAGTTATAAAAAGTTTATTTAAGATTTATGCTAAGGTTTACTCGAGATTTACCTAAAATTTACTACAAAATTAATGAAAGTTGAAATTATGTAAGATTTACCAAAGATTTATACAAAATTTACTCAAATATTTATCTAAAGTTTACCCTATATACACTCAATCACTCAACTAAAAATTACCAAAAATCTACTTAAATTTACTAAAGTAAATAACCTTAATTAAGTTAATTAAATACAAATTTACATATATTTTTTTAATTAAGATTTGTCTAAGGTTTATTTGGTAATTAAGTTAATTAAACAATGATTAAAAGTAAATAAATTCATGCATAAAGATAAATGGTAGCTTTGCAAGTTTATGAAATTTTTAATTAATGTTTAAAATATAAAAAAAGGCCACTTTCTTTCTCAATTAAATGAAAAAATATAGTAATTATACAGAAAAAACTTATATTTAGAAAGAAAAATGTAAATATTCGTGAAATTGAAATTAACAAAATTAAGAAAAAAATCAATATTAAAATTGGAAAAAACTTTGAAAAAATGACTTTTCGCATAAATTGCTCAACTATTTACCATTATACTTCTGATATATTTCATTAACTAAAAAACTCTTTATGAGTTTCAAAATTCTCGTTATATCGTTAATATTAAATTAAACAAATAAATCACTGTTCTAAGAAACACGCCCAAATCTCACTCTTCTAAAAGGCTTTTTATTTCTCTCTTATGAAATTGTCTAAGAAACAATTTGAGAGAGAGTGTTGTTGCGTCAATATTCTTCCTCTATAAATTCCTATTCTTGTTTAGGTTTAATTTAACAAAGAATCACGCTTTTTTTCTTTTGGGTTGTTTCGGCCACCTGTGGTTTTTGTGTTTCTTTGTTGGGATTTGAATTTTCTACAGGGATTACTTGTTCTTGCGCTAACCATTCCTTTGCCTTGGGATTATTTTCTTCAGTTGGTTTTGCTTATTTTCTTCTTAGGTTATTTACATTTTTCTTTTTTTTTTTCTTTTTATATTTCAGAATGTTTTTTTTTGCGATTTCTATCCATGATTTTGTTCTCTGTCATTGTTGTATTATTAACTTTTTCTTTCTTTCTCAATCCCTTTTTATAATTTTTCATATGATGGGTCAAATTTGATTCTTAGGAGGAAAATGAGGTTTATGTTTCAGGTTCCTAACTTTCAATCATAATCCAATCACTGTATCCATTATGTAGCAATTACTAGAAAAAGTAAACAAAAAATGCAGAAAACCTGTTTTCTGTTACTTCCCTAATCTATTAATGACATTATTTTTTCTTTGTACGACGCAATGTTATAATGAAGATTGGTTATGGAGAGGTTGGGTTTCCTAATTGTGAATTTTGCTATTTTTTTTTTGTTTTTTTGAAGCCTGATGGGTTAATGCATTGAGAATATTTTGCAATTTGTCATATTAAAATTAAAATATGCTCAACTTGAATTTGGTTCATTACATTTAAGTTGGCTGCAGTCATTGAGTATACTTTTGGGTTGGTGGTAATATGGTGCATATATGCTGCTTCTCTCTTTGAATCTTATCTTTTAAATGGAGCTGTTCGTTAGTGGACCATGGACATTGCTGGGGAAGCATATTCAGTGTTGGTTTGCATAACTAGAATTTAATTGTTTACTGTTATGATTTCCTGGGGGAAAGTATTTGAACTATATGCTATATGCTGTATACATGTGTGACTGTAGATGAATTTTTAAGCTATCTACATATGGTTCAGTTATGTCTTTTTTCTACTTTTTCTCACTTTCTTATGAATATTAAGTAGAATTTTAGATAGTTGTAACGTCTTGCTTATTTTATTGAATTATTTTTCCTGTTAGAATTAATTTTACCATTTTCTTATTTAATGCAGAAAAAGATGGGAGATTGCTCGATGGTGTTTTGGTTCTCATAAAAATAACAAACGAATTGGCTATATGACTATGATGTTACAAAATTTGGTTTCATCATAAAAAAAAAAAATTAAATTTGTACGGAATTTTGTAATATATAACATTAATATAATTTGCATATAACAAACATAAAACTAAGTCTGTATGGTAGAAACATATTAAAATGCAATATATGTACAATAATGCGTTTCATATAGTACTAATATAACTTTAGAGAATATACATATAACATACAAATGATGTCGCTACTATTTGATATTTACAAGAACTAACAATTTTTTTTTTCATACTCATTCCACCGATATTTAAATATGTATTTCTCAATATTGAATCAATACATGATCAAAATACATTCTTATATTCATTTAATGTTACAAAATTTAATTTCATCATTAAAAATAAATTACATTTGTGCAAGATTTTATATCATATAACACTAATATAAATTGCATATAACAAACATATAACTTGGTATGTGAGAACGTAAATTATTCATCATTAATAGTAATTATGAATAATTTTCATGCATATATAACCTGCATATAAAAAGAAAATAACAAATAAAAAAAAAATGCATGTAAGACAATTATTCTAAGTTATTTTAAATAAATTTCACATAATTAATGCTTTGTTGATTTTAGAAATTTAAATTAATTTATATCTTAAATTATGTAACTATTAATTATATTCAAAAAGTGCAAATAAATATTATGAGAAAACAAAAACTTTGAAATAGAGAGAATGAACTTATCTTTTATGTTGCAGTTATAATAGTAATTATACATAATAATGTAGGGATTTGGGATTTAGGGTTATTAACAGAAGCTAAATTAAATAAAGGCAGTTTCAAATTTTATGTTAATAAACAATTCAAAAAAGCCAAACCTGAAAAATTTATATAGATGTAAGATTCAAAATTTCTGCAAATATAAAATCCAAAAAATGTTTTTTTTAAAGAATATAATATTTCAAATAGTTCAAAATAAAGTTGTTGTCCTTTATATCATAATTCATGAGTTTTTTTTTTCAAAGGATATGATAATTTCCTTTGTTTTAAAATTAAAAAGATATGGTTGATAACTCAAACTTATTGATGTGTTCAAATTAGTACTCGCAAGCATACGAACTGCGGTCGAATGATAAATTTACTCTCGAGATCGATTTCATAAGGAACAATTCGGTTTAGACTATTAATTAATTAAGATTACCTATTATCACAAGAAAATAAAATCCTAAACACTCTAATCCAATTTTGAGAATTTGATTAATTAAATTAAAACTGAAATTTATTAGAAAGCAAATGAAAATAATCGAGTTAAAATCAATGAAATTAAACAGGTACCTAGCTTTGCATCCTCCAATTCTATATTTCCTCTCAATTAATTAAGTCCTAATGAATCTATATTTAATAGCTTTTGCTTTCAAGGACCAATTAATCACTTTCATGAATTAATTAGTGTTTAGTCCAATTTTTAGATTAATTACAGGTAGTTCTCCTAATAATTAAGCCCTAAGTTTTTTATTTTCCATAATAACTGTTGATCAGACAATTATCAAACACATAAATTAATTAAACACAATTGAAATTAAAAAGTAATCATAAATTCATTTCACAAAAAATATGAGTTTCAATACAAAATTGGATTTAGTTAACTAAGCACCTAGAATGATTTAGCCTAGAATTACCATAGCAATAGTCATGCCTATAATAATTACCAAACTAAATATTACAATAAAAAGGTAAGAAAGTAAAAGAATGTTCCCTAGAAAAGTTGTTTCCTCGAATCAAAGACTAATACAGGTTGTCTAATATCTGGTTGAGCCTCCAAACAATCTCCATGAATTAATTCAAGTCTTCCAAATTGAAGAACAACAAAATCCCCAATGGAATTATGAAGAACGATTACTTAGAAAAAGAACGATGAAAAAAAGATCTTCTCTAATTCTAAAAAAGTATGAATTTATACCAAATTGGGAGTCCTAATTGATGTCTAACTCTAACATACATTATTTCCCAATTAGAAACATCATAAATACTAGCTCTCCTCCAATAAGAATGTACTCCTCTAAGTTTAGGTCTCACTTGCATAAAATAAGTCTTCAAATGCATGTTGAATACTATAGAATTAGGCTTCATTATGCACGCGACATACTGGCATTAAAACATGACTTGAGATACTTGCTGCCTGCTAGAATTGCTGCTCACGCGATAGATTGGCATAGTGAAAATAGATTGGTCTTTGCAGTACAAGCGGTGATATTGTCGTTCAAATGCTGTTGGAACTTAATCATCGTGTGCAAGCGCCACCTCTATCATGCAAACAACAGATGCTAGCTTGTTTATTGGCCCAAAAGTCGCCGCTTCGACGATGAAAACTCTGGTTAAATAGTAGGTAGTTGCTCTTCACTTTATTTCTCCATAAAAACTTCTAGATCAAGCATGGTTTGCTCAAATTTCATCTCATCACTTATAATCATCAAAACACAATCTAAGTATCTACAAATAATCATAAATCAATACTAAAAATACATAATTCAAGCACATTAACACATACAAAACTAAATACATCAAACTCCCCCACACTAAAATATTGCTTGTCCTTAAGCAACTCCTAAGCATGAAAGAATTACAAACATACTCCCAAAAACATAACACACAAATAATTCACTCTATTGCTAGCTTTAAATTCAACCATCCTAAGCTTCACTAATGTACCCATTACTCTCGAAATAAAGTCTCATAACCATGTTAGAAAGGTGCTTTGAAGGCAATCACCTTTAGCACTCATTGTACAAATTCTTTATTTGAATAAAATGATAATTTTTATTATTTTGATGTTCATCACGTTATGAATTGATTAGATCTTAAATCAAATAATGAAGTCTATGATACAAAATATAGCATGAAGGAAATCATGATGTGATCATGATAATGAAATTCCTATCATATGCAATTATATTGGTATCTAAATTATCCTTAGTTATATGATCAACAAGATGAGATATTGTTGATCTGGACAGATTAGCACATGTTGATGTGACTATCATTTATAGTGTTTATTGTATGTGTTTAACGTGCGTTTGGTGTTAGTTTTCTCTTGATTTAGTTTTTTTTGATAGTGTTGTGTTTATAGGATGTGGCACGGAAAGCGAGCATTTTTGGGGCCATTGGGTTTTAAATTGAAGTACGCGAAGGCTGGAGATGAGACATGGGAAGTTTAGCATCGGATATTGGACAATCATCAATGGCATGGTCGTGCAAGGCTGTACGGGTGTACTATTTTGGACAACAGGTACTGTGCACGACTCGTGCTAGGCAAGGCTACAGGATTAGTGGTGCAGAGAGCCATGAGCATGCAATTTCTTCAAGGTATACACTGTGCACCATCCATGCACTGTCGCAACCTGCAATTTCTTATTTTTAATTAGAGATATGATTGTGGATTGTGTAGGCCCATGTTTTGTAACTTAAATTTTATTGGTTGAGACTTCTTTTTGACATGTAATTAGTGAATAATTTGGGGATTAAAATGGAGTTTTGGGGTAAATAGATGATTGTTAATTAAACCTAGTTATATAAAGGGAAATTGAGGAGTTTTTGAGGGGAGACCTATTTGGATAGAATTCTTTCATTCTTTTGAGATTTTGAGCATGACTAAAGAGAATTTGGAGGCCAATTGACTTATGTTCAGCAATCGCATATGCATAACTTGAAATTCTCTATACTTGGGGGATTAAAGTTTGGATCTTTAGATGACGACGATCAACCATTCAAGGAGATTTCGAGTTTTCAAGTTCTGGGGGGTTTTGAATTTTTGTTTTCATTCTTCATGTTTAGTGCTAGCATTATTATCAACTTCATCATAGTAAAAGCCATGCTTAGCTAAATTCTTTTTTAGGTGTTTAGTAGCTACCTAGGATGTAGGAAATTTCCTCTCTATTGAATGAAATTTAATTCTTTCCAACTTCGATTGTGCTTCATTACTTTTAATTGGATGTATGATTGGCCATCTTGCATTTGACTTGGAAGGAACATATTAGGATTCTGTTATTAGACAAATCATCAGTAACTTGACCTAAAAATTGATTTGGACATTAATTATACAATTATTTTAGTTAGTGAATCATTAAAGTGAGAGCTAACAGAATTAAATATCATTGTGCTTAATTGGATATGGGAAATAAACTACAAACTAGGGATGCTTGCTAAACACCTATTTGGTATCATTGATTAAATCTCAATTATTATTGCTTTCAATTAGTTAATTACTTTTAATTAATTAGTTACTCTTGAAACCATAAAAACATGATTAGAATGTTTAGGATTATTAATTTGTGTTTATTATCAATTTAAGATAATTTATAATTTAAGCCGAACCATTCCTTGAGAGATCGACTTAGGGGGTGACTTGCCATTCTACGACTGGCTCGTGCATTTACGACTACTAAATTTGTTACATCAAGTTTTTAGGGTCATTACTAGGGACAAAGGCAAATAGAAGGCACTAGTGGTGCCACCTCCCTACCTCTAGTAGGCAAGGACCTTGCTGACAACTATGGCTCTCTTTTTCTCATCTACACTGAGGAGGAAGGTAAGGAATATCTCCATGCTCTTGAAAGGTATGATGCTTCTATTTGTTTCTTCGATTTTGATACTCTGCATGCCCTGAACTATCTGGATGGGGTTGAAAAATTTGTTGATAACTTAGGGTGGACACAATTCATTCATATGCGCACACCTAGTTATAAACGACTGCTTAGGGAGTTTTTCACGACCTTTAATGTGCACAATTCTTTCACTATGATTAAATTTCAACCTTTTGGCACTAAGTACTCTGTAAATTTGGCTATAATGCACCAACTCTTTGGCTTTAGGAAAATCGGTGCCACATAGGTATCAAAGGAATTTGACCGAGATAAAGCTTGGAAATTTGTCACTAGTCTAAATGAATATAATGCCCGTAATGCAAAAAATAGTCAATTCCTCAACCCAGTCAATGTAGTCATGCATAAGTTCAAATGTCATGTCATCTTTGGCAAAATTGAGAGCAATAAAGTAAGTACTCCTGAGTTATTTTTGTTGTGGTGCATGTATAAAGGGAAACATGTAGCGACTGATGCTTTTATTTTTGCTGCTATGGCCTTGGATTCAGTTACCCTATAGCCCCTATAGGGTTTGGTCACATTGTCACAGCTTTGGCCATTCATTTGCATGGTTTTGATCCCAATACAACTAATCTAACCAAGCTAAAGGGTTCAAGTGATCTTAATTTTGTGACTCTTGCTAGTGCTAAACTCTTGTAGGGTACAAAAGGTTCCTACTCTTGGGCATTGCACACCCTTGTCTTGGAGGCCGTTGCACTAAGAGCCAGTTTATCTTCATTGCTCATAGAGGAGATAAGTTCCAAGCAGGTGGATACGGACGATGAGGGCACGAATGTCAAGGTAGACTTAGTTGATATGGAGGCTCACTTTATCGCTCGCTTGTCGGCATTGGAGGAGTGCCAACAAGCTATGGATGGGCATAAACGATCAATGGAAGAGTGCCAGCGTGCGAGCTTTGATGAGCTCAAGCCTAGTAATTTGGCATTAGCCAAGCAGCTTCGGGAAACCCAGCTCCTTCGTCAGCAGAGTTTGGTTATCCACCATGCCCCACTGCCACCTCCTGGCTCTGCCCCACAACCACAGTAGTTCTCTCTTTTCAGGGAAGTTCTTTTCACCCTTAGCACCTGCGTTTTCTTTGTTTTCGAGTCGTTTTTGAATTTTGGCTCAGTTAAGTATGGAGGATGGGAATTACTTGCCCTGTGGACAATTTATGATTATGTTTATTGTGGTTTGTTTTTGTGGAAGTTTCGTTTACATGTTTTATTTTGTTTGCTTTGTCATGATGTGTTTTTTCACATTTGTTTTGGTGTGTTTTTTTTAAGCTACTTGATCGCATAGTTTGATTTGTTCAATTCTCCTATGATAGCTTATGAAAGAATGCTAAGGGTGCCAATAATTGAAAGACAAGTGTAACTGGCCTAAAACGAATTTAATTCCGTAATCATACTTCCAATTAGATGCTTGTTAGCATGGTTAAATTGATTGTTTTGCTTATAGAGTGTTAGTAATTTTGTTGAGCTAGGAATTTATATGTGACAATGGTTGTGCTGAACCTTCTACACTTCCATACCACCTTTGTTCTTCTTTCGTGAGCTTTGAAGCCTTAAGAGAGATAGCACTATTTTTAAGAGAGCTACACTTGCTAAGGAATTAGTCGATTAAATTTTTAATTATCTTTAATTGTCAACGTATTAGCATTTAGATTAGTTTATGCATTTTAGCTTAGGCATTTATTTTTGTCTTGCATTTTTTATTTTCTTTTAGAGTTGACTTCAGTTGTATGCCAGGTACGAGAAAAAAGGTGAAGTCGACGGAAGCACTACACAAGGTCAATACGAGTTGCGATCCAAAGCTCAAAGAATAGAGGAATTGTCAATTGAAGAGAAAGAAAAACCACCAATACAGCAAGGATTAGTAATTGAGGAAGAGGTTGATCCCATACCTAAAGTAATGGCTGATCCAATTAGGGAAGAAAATCCACCATCAGTACTGCAAAGATAAGTACCTGAAAGGCAACTTACCATGAAAGACAATGCCAGACCAATCATTAGCAACGCCACCTCATGTATAGTGCTGGGGGAGGCTGCAAGGAACTACGAATTGAAAAGTAAACATTTAAATATGCTGCCATCCTTCTATGGATTACCTAATAAAGATCCTCTCACTTTTATAAGGGAATTTTATAGCACTGTGAGCAATTTTCCTTGAACTCTCTTCATGAGGACCAGCTGAGAATGTGATGTTTCCTATATACTTTGAAGGATAGGGAAAAAGCATGGCTAATGACATTGCCCTCTAACTCTTTTAATTACTGGGATGAAGTGTATTATAAATTCATGTGTAAGTTGTACTCACACTAAAAGACTAAGGAGCTTATGATAGAAATACAAAACTTCTACTAGAAGGATTATAAGACCTTTCAGCTTGAGATAGATTCAAGATGATATTACTACAGTTTCTCCATCACGGGTTTCCGTTACCTAAAGTAACTCAAGCATTCTACGACGGGCTATCCAAATAATATTAGTGTATGGTAGACAATACAGCTGGGGGTGTAATAGGAGAAAGGGTAGCTGAAGAGCTCTACAATATCTATGAAATGCTAGGAGTAAATTCTCAGCAAAAGATTCAGAGAGAGAAAGGCAGTTATCAATGAAGTTTCAGGCAGCAATGAACTGACATCACAGATAGTTGAGCTAACCAAACAAGTCAGGATGTTAGTCAATAACAGAGGCATATGCTAAGTTTATGGTCATGGGGCTAACACTTGTCCTACTTTGGATGTTTCTGCAGGTATTGATCTTGAACAGGTCAATGTGATGAATTCCTTTTAGCCAAGATTGTTAAACAGCCCATATCTAGGCTTGAGAAATCACCATAATTTCTCATGGCGAATGAATGATTAATAGCCCCAGCAACAAAGAAATCAAAATGCTCAGTAGCATAATCTCAGCAATCAACCAATTTTCCCTATGCCAAATCTGGTTGGACCTTTAAATGCATCTAGGAAACTATATTTGGAGGAGACACTATAGAGTTTTATAGTAGCCACCCATGATAAAACAAACAATAGGGTGGACTCCATAGAAGCCTCTTTAAAGTGGTTGGAGTTTCAAGTTGGGTAGATTGTGGAAGCGATATGAGAGAATTGCAAAGGAAAGCTACCTAGTCAACCAGAGCAAGCCAAGATTATAACAGTGCTTCGAAGCGGTAAGGCATATGATAACGAGGTTGAGGTAACTAATAATGATTCCAATTCTTTCTTTTCAAGTGACAAGAAAGATGAGGATGATAAGGAGCAGCCAAAGAATGGCATACATGAAGCTAGGCAGAAGAAAGAGGGGCATGGCGTGTTGATTAAAGAATAAAGTTCCTTTTCTGGACCTGAATTTCACAAAGCTATAGAGCCATACAAGCCTCCAATCCCTTTTCCAGGCCATTTAAGGGAGAACAAAAAGGATGAAGAGTTTGCTGACATTTTTAAAATGTTTTCTAAGGTAGAAATTAACTTGGCTCCTTTGGATGTGATCAGGAACATGCCCTCTTATGCTAAGTTCTTTAAGGAATTAGCTTTAGCAAAGAAGAAGCATGTGAGCAATGAAAAGGTAACGGTTACTAGGACAGCAAGCGCACTCTTGTAACAACAACTACCTTAGAAGATGAAGGATCCTGGGAGCTTCACTGTGGATATCACTATGGGGGACAAAAAGGTAGCAAAAGCCATGCTCGACTTGGGTACAAGTATAAACCTGATGCCTTACTCAATTTACACACAATTGGGTTTAGGAGAGCTAAAACCTCCTAACATGTGCCTTCAATTGATTGATAAGTTGGCTAAGTATCCCCGAGGTATAGTAGAGGGTCTTTTGGTCCAGATTGGTAAGTTAATAATCCCTACTGATTTTATTGTTCTTGATATGGAAACCTCTCCCTTTAGAGATAAAGAGCAAAACATTCTTCTTAATAGACCATTTATGGCAACTACCAAAAATATTATTGATATTGATAATGGTAAGCTCTATATGACAGTTTTGGGAGAGACAATTGAATTTAAAGTGTTTGACTCTCTATCTCGACCTTCTACTGTCTCTGTTGATGAATGTTCTTATATTGAATGTTTGGACTCAATTATGATTTTTATTTATAAGACATTGAAATTGAATCTAGAGGAGCTTTGAGTGTAAATGAGATAGGCAAGGAACCTTATGACGATGAGACACCTCTCACACCTAAGGTGAGGGAGAGCATTTATGAACTTTCGTACATTAGAATTAAAAGAACTCCCATCCATATGAAATAGGAGAAGGAAATACGTATCCAGTTATTATAGCTTCAGACCTTTCCCCTAGTGAAGAAAAATCTGTTATGAGGGAGTTGAGTAGACCTAGAAAAGCCGTTGGGTGTGGCATATATGATATTAAAGGCATTAGTCTAATCATGTGCTTGCACAAAATCATTTTAGAGGACAATGCTAAGGCTGTTAGAGACGTCCAAAGGAGGTTGAATCTGAATATGCAAGAAGTGGTTAAAAAGGAGGTTCAAAAGCTCTTAGATGAGGGTATAATTTACCCTATTTCTGATAGTAAGTGGGTGAGCCTGGTCTATATTATCCCTAAGAAATAAGGAATTGCCATTATTAAAAATGACAAAGGGGAAGTAGTGCCAACTAGGACCACAACAGTTTAAAGAATGTGTATTGATTACATGAAGCTCAATTTAGCTACGAAAAAGAACCATTTTCCACTCCCATTTATTGATCAAATTTTAGAAAAATTATCCAACCATGCTTGCTATTGTTTTCTTGATGGTCTTTTAGGTTATTATCAAGTTCCAATTGCTCCATATGACCAAGAGAAGACAACCATCACTTGCCCCTTTGGTACATTTATGTTCAGACGGATGCCATTCGGATGGTGCAATGCCCCTGCCACATTTCAAAGGTGCATGTTTTCCATCTTTTTTGATATGCTTGAGAAGTGTATTGAAGTATTTATGGATGATTTTTCTGTGTTTGGTACCTTCTTTAATGTATGTTTGAATAACTTGTCATGTGTGTTTGAGAGATGCATTGAGAGTAATCTCACTCTTAGTTGGCAAAAAAGCCATTTCATGGTTAAGCAGGGTATTGTACTAGGTAATATGTATTCCGAGTAAGGGAATTGAGGTAGATAAGGCTAAAATTGATTTAATTGCTAAATTACCCCCACCGACTTCGGTTAAGGGTACTAGAAACTTTCTTGGACTTGTTGGTTTTTATGGACACTTCATTAAAGATTTTTCTAAAATTGCACATCCATTAACTAATTTCCTTGCCAAGGATGCTGATTTTGTGTTTGATGATAAATGTCTTGATGCTTTTAATACCTTGAAAGAGAAATTAACCACTACTATTGTAATTATGGCATCAGATTGGCCTTTGCCTATTGAAATTATATGCGATGCTAGTGATTATGCTATTGGGGCTGTGCTTGGGCAAAGGGCAGATAAATCATTGCATGTTATATATTATGCTAGTAGGACCCTAGATGATGATCAAGTAAACTATTCTACCACTGAAAAAGAACTTTTGGCTGTTGTATTTTTCATTGGATAAATTTAGATCCTATTTATTAGGGTCTAAAGTCATTATCCATTCAGACCATGTAGCTTTAAGGTATCTTCTGACCAAACCCAATGCAAAATCAAGGTTAATTAGATGGGTGCTTCTTTTGCAAGAGTTTGACCTAGAAGTTAAAGATAAGAAGGGAAGTGAAAATTTAGTAGCTGACCATCTCTCTAGGTTAATTTCAAAATTTGATGCTCTAGCTTCTAAGAGGGCAATTGTCAAAACTTTTCTCAATGAAAAATTATTTGTTGTAAATCATGAGCCATGGCACGCTGATATTGTTAACTATTTAACTTGTGATGTATTGAGACCTGACATTCCCTTTGAGGAGAAAAAGCGATTTTTGTCTATGTGTAGGAACTATTTCTAGGATGATCTGTACCTTTTCAAGATATATGTTGATCAAATCATCCAGAGATGTGTTCCAGAAGACGAGTAGCAGAGCATCCTTGCATTTTGTCATCAACTTCAGTGTAGGGGTCATTTTGGTGGTAAGAAAATAGCCCACAAGGTCCTTCAAGCAGGTTTCTTTTAGCTACTTTGTTTAAAGATGCCCATGAGTTTTATTTGTGGTATGATAAGTGCTAAAGAAGTGGGAATATAGGTAAGAGGGATAAAATGCCTCCAAACTACAATATTGTTGTAGAATTATTTGAAGTTTGGGGTATAGATTTTATAGGACCTTTTTCCCCCCTCTAATGGTTATGAATATATTCTTGTTGCCATTAATTATGCCTTTGAATGGGTAAAAGCTATTCCTACCAAAACTAATGATGTTAATGTGGTTGTGAAATTTGTGAAGGATAACATTTTTAGCAAGTTTGGAACTCTGAGAACAATCATTAGTGATGGTGGAAATCACTTTTGCAACCAAGTATTTGATGGGCTCTTAAAGATGTATGGAATCATACACTAGGTATTGACACCTTACCATCCTTAGACTTCGGGCCAAGTCGAGGTGAGCAATAGATAGATAAAATTCATTTTGGAGAAAACGGTGCACCCCTCATGCAAGGATTAGGCATTGAAGTTGAATGTTGCCTTATAGGTGTATTGGACTGTATACAAGACCCCAATTGGTTCGGGCTTGTTTTGTTTAATCTATGGAAAGGCATGTCACTTACCGGTAAAGCTAGAACATAAAGCTTATTGGGCTATTAAGGCCCTAAACTTGGAGCTAGAAGAGGCTGGAGAAGCATGATGTTTATAATTGCATGAGCTGGATGAGTTGAGACAAGAGGCTTATGAAAATGCTAAACTTTACAAAGAGAGGGGAAAGAGGATACATGACAATCTTCTAATCTATAAGGTTCTGATTCCTAGAATGAAGGCATTATTGTTTAACTCTAGGTTTAATTGTTTCTAGGTAAGTTGTAATCAAGATGAGGTTGTCCTTTCATGTTGACCGAAATTTTTCCGCATGGGGCTGTAGAACTCCAATACCTAACCACCGATGAAAAGTTCGAAGTAAACAGACAACGAGTCAAGAGGTATTAGAAGGCTCTCCCTTGGTGAAGGTAGAGGAGACCACACCTTTGAAGACCCTGTAATCTCGGAGCACAAGGACGTCTTGCCTAGACCTTAAATGTGGCGCTTCTTAGGAGGTAACCCAAGCTTAGAACATATCTTTCTCTCTTTTATTAGATTTAGTGTCTTAATTTTATTAGTCCTTGTTTTAATTTTTCCCTCACTCCCATTCTCATAGGCGTTTGAAGGACTTGAATTGTAGTGATGGTTTTGTTGCAGGAGAAATGCAAAACTAGCATGAAAGAGTCATGCTGACAAATGGGGTAGACACTGTGCATGACTCGTGCACGACCGGCCTATATCAACATTGTGCATAACCTGAACAAAGTGCACGACCAGCCTACTTATACACTGTACACAACCCATGCAAGGTACATGACCCATGCACAATCAACCTGTATTAACATTGTGCACGATCCGTGTAAGGTGCACAATTTGTGCCATACTCCCTAGCCTATACACTATGCAGGACTCGTACACGAAGCATGATCCATGCTCAATCATTTGCTAGACTAAAAAAAAATAAAACATGACACAAGTCGTGCAAATTGGCACGACCCCTGCTGCCTGCCTTATCTACAAATACCCTTAAGTTCTTTCTCTCACATTTTTCTTCTCCACCTCATATGACCCACACATCTCTCCCTCTCTCATTCCCATTTCGGCCCTCTCCCCCTTTTTCTCTTAGGTTTTCTCTTTCATATCTCCATTCCCTTCTCTAAGCCGTAACCATACGCTCAACTGTTTGTAACTATGGTGCGCATGAAGATGGTGGCTAGCAGGAAGCGAAAGGATACCACACCCTCAGACTCTTCATCTTTTGACTCTCCTTCTCCACCACCTCCTCTACCCCATACACATGTACAGGTCGCAGACAAGGGCAATCAAAAGGCACCAGCGGTAGCACCTCCCCCACCTTTGGTAACTAAGGACTTTTTGACAAATATGGCGCTCCTTTCCCCATCTACACTGAGGAGAAAGGTAAGGAATATCTTTGCGCTCTCGAAAGGTATGATGCTCCTATTTGTTTATTGGATTTTGATACTCTGCATGCCCTGAATAGTTTGAATAGGGTTGAGAAATTCACTGATAACTTAGGGTGGACACAATTCATTCACAGGCACACACCTAGTTATAAGGGACTACTTGGGGAGTTTTTCACTACCCTTAATGTGAACAATTCCTTTACTATGATTAAATTTTGACTTTTTGGCATTGAGTACTCTGCAAATTTGGCTACAATGCACCAAGTCTTTGGCTTTAGGAAAATAAGTGCCACACAGGTACTGAAGGAATTTGACTGGGATAAAGCTTGGAAATTTTTCATTGGTCTAAATGAATATAATGCCCATAATGCGAAAAACGGTCAATTCTTTGACCCAGTCAATGTAGTTGTGCATGAGTTCATATGTCATGCCATCTTTGGCAAAACTGAAAGCAACAAAGTAAGTACTCCATAGTTATTTTTGTTATGGTGCATACATAACGGGAAATATCTAGCGATTGGTGCCTTTATTTTTGCTACCATGGCCTATGTATTGAGTTACCGTACTGCCCTTTGGTCACATTGTCATAGCATTGACCATTCATTCGCATGGTTTTGATCCCAACACTACTCTTCTAACCAAGCTGAAGGGTTCAAGTAATCTTAATTTTACAGCTCTTGCTAATGCTAAACTCTTGTAGGGTATGAAAGGATCCTACTCTTGGACACTGCGTATTGGGTTTTTGACATGTATCTCATACATATAACACAACGGAAAAATAAAATAAAAAACCCAAATCAAAGGATACAACTTATTTCATCAAAATTAATTAACTGAAAAAAATGGTTTGAAGATTTTACCTTTAATTTCTTAGCTTGTTTTCACTCATTCTTCTTGTCGGGTTTGAAGATTTCACCAAGCTAATGGTGATCTAAATGAAGGTAGTAGAAGAAAACCTCTTAGGAAAATAGTCTTGAACAATTATTTTATGCTACAAAAAATAATTATTTTATGTGAGAAATATTTAAAAAATTAACAATTAATTTTCTATAGTGGCTAGGGTTTTTTTTTAGTGAAAATACCTTTTTATAGGTGTTTCCCAAACACCCTAGGTCAAAGAAAATTCTAAAATAGGATTAGGGGCCAATTTGGCAATTTTGCCAAATTGGCATGAAATTGCCTAATTAAGGGAAATTGGCAGTGCTAGCCATGCCCATGCACGCACAGGCCTGCGATGGCCCGTGACCTCTCCTGAGTGATTTTTCTTGCAATCCCATCACGGTATGATCCCAAATAATTTTCTCATTATTTTAGATCCCATAGCCTATGATATTAGCATCCATAGCCTTATGCTACTTCTGCAACTCAGATGACATAGTAGCAAGCATGATACTGCTTGTCATCTCACTATCATCGAAATGCTTGTTGCAAGCCTTATAAACCTTTTTAGAAGCATCAACAGAAAGGGGGGAGGGGGGAGGGAAGTGGCTAATCCAAGACAGCCTATTTTCTCGGATTTGAGAACAATTGTCAAATTCCTAAGCTAGTATAGGAAATTGGCACCAGTCAATTTGTTTGTTTCAATCAAAGATTGTAAATTCACACTTGTAGACATGATGATGATGGTTTTAGCAACCTAGATGTAAAATAGATCATGTTAGAGAATGTATATGAATGCATTAAATTAGATCTTTAATAAAATGCATTATGACTTCTACTATTTTATTGCAAATCTATAGCCCTTACTATAAACTCGAGAGAACCCATTGGAAGTTCTCCTATTGGGTCGGTATCCAATTCTAACTTAAGAATGACCTTGAGTGTGCTCAACAAGCCTTTTTAGGTCAAATTGGTAGGCATCTGATCCATTATAATTGCATCCCGCTTGCAAGTACCGAATTGTGCTATCAACTGATTGATGTGTGAACAAATCATTGGGCTATCAACTCTTGATGCATGTACATCTCATGTACACTTGCCCAACATCGCCTCCAATTCACATTGACTTTGAGTGTGCTCAACAAATTAATGGAACTGATTAAGTCCAACCCATTAATCATGAAATCACACTTCAATGGTTTGAATATATTCTTATAGAGCGGACTTCAGCATGCTTAACAACCCTACACATAGAAGAACTCTAGTACTCCCCATATTAATGGAAGGCGTTAGACTTAATTATTGTTTATTGAGGGATTTTGTTAATTAAGTCTCATCATGTTATTTTAGCATGCATTTATATATCCATTCATCACAAGAATATTTAAAAGATAGTTACACTAACTCCATGACATGATTATGGACATACTAATGTCAATCCCTTGAGCCAAAGAGAGATTGACTAGGTCTCATCTAGGTATATGCATGAGTTACAATCCAAAATAGAAACTCAAAATTCCTATTTCTAATTCATCTTTATGGCACCTCTTTCTTGCTTCTTTGTATCTCCAATCTTTCCTAATCCTATGTAATCTAAGTACATATTTTCAAAAAGAAAACCTCAAGTTACATTTGAGGGGAGTGAGATGAGAAGAGAAATACACGAGAAATAAGGAGAGGCAGGGACACGCATGTCTTATTTACCATAAAAATAAATTTAACCATGCATGCTCAATCACATTGGACTTAGGCCCATAATCATCCATCATGCAATCCACACACCCCTAGCATGCATTATCTAATACATAAAATAAAGGTAAATTAGATAATGACATTTTGATTCTAATTAAAAAAACCGATTTCAACACTTAAACCAAAATTGCATACTTTCATCGATTTGGCCAATTCTATTTTAAATGCAATTTAAATATGGATTTTAATATTTAATCACATTAAATTAAATTCCATATTTCCTAAATTAATTCAAAATTAATCCACCTTCAAAATAAATTATAATGATGTTAAAATTAAATAATTTAATTTTTAACAAGCACATTATTATCTAGTCACACTAGAATTGCAATTGCTCAACTTAAATTGATTCAAAATCAATTCTGAAAATTTCCAAAAAATTTCAGAATCTCATATCATCTATCCAAACACCTTTAGGCTAGTTCAAAACAATTAAAATAATATTTGGTGCAAGCCAAAATATTAAAATTAGCAAACCGATACAAAAAGTGCTCAAACTGACACATATTACAACTAGAATTTATTTGGAAATTAAAATTTGAGCAAAATAATTTTGGCATGATCATAATTATTACATAACATTATTTTGAAGGTATTGGAACCATAGTAAATGTATACAAAAAAATTCAAATAAAACAGTCCCGCCGAGTGTGCTAAAATAGCCTCGATACGACAATTTATTTGTAAAATTAATTAAAATGATTTTTAATTAATTCCTTCGCACTTCTAGAGGCTTAAACATATTTCCAACATGTCCAAATAATATTTTAATAATCAAATTAAAAAAAAAATTATCGTGAGCCCCATCAAACATGTAACATCCTCGACCGTCCTTATATGCATTATCACAAGCATTTTATTTGAGCATGTTCATTTTATAAATGTCATTCACATAAAACATATGTATACATATGAATTTTGGTGTGAACGTATTTATAAAGTAGACTTGCCACGGGTCGGTTTATCCCAATAGAAATATGTCGTACATGTCTATTTATAATTTAAATAAGGATGATATAAAGTATTAGAAATTATTGGAATAAAATGATTAAATTGAAAAAAAAATGAAATTATGCATAGTTAAATTAATTAGATTAGACTATTATTAAATAGCGTGATAAGGTATTAATAATTAAATAGCATAAAATGATTAAATCAAGATAAATAGAATTTGACATAGTTGGATTAGTTTAAATTAGACTATTTGACTAAATAACATTTTTGACATTGACTGAGTACATATAAATATGTAGAGAAAATAACAATAATACTAATAATAAATAAATATTAAATATATGAATAAATAATTAAATTAATTATTAATTAAAAAAAGAAATTAGAATGGGACAAATTGTCTTAGCTGGTTGTGCACAAAAGAAGGTTGCTGTCTTATCCCAATTGTAGCCATATTTCCTCCTTCTTCCCTTTGTTTTTCTTCAATTTTTCTCTTAAATTTTAGCCATATTCAGACCTTCTGATCACAGGCAATTTATGTATTCTTGTCTTACTAATTTTTTTTAAAGGATAGAAGATGGTGATCTTTTTTATGCAAGTGATGTAGTTGGATTCTTGTTTTGGAGGCAATATATTGGTGCTCCATTTCCTTCATGATAGAAACTGATTTTGAAGAAACACAAAACACCAAACTTGTAGTTTCATGTCTTAGGTTTAAGGATATGCAAATAGTTTTGCATGATTTAGTGTATATAAAAGGATATTGGCATATGACATATCACTGGTTTGATTGTAGAACCTAGTTGAATCATCTACTATTTTGATTATTTCTCTATATGATAGATTCAGTAATTGAGGAAACTCAAAATATAAAAGTTTTATATATCTATGCTATTTATTTGTATACTAAATTTTAGGACCTGATTATGAGCGGATGTTGAGTTATGGTGAAGAGAGTTATGTTTGTTCTATATTTGAGGTGCTTGCTTAGTGTCCTGTGCATGTCTAATAAGTTTCTTTCCCATTTTGAGCTCCTTATATACATTATCTATAAATGATCAAAACATGAAAATTATAGGGACATGTCTTAGCTAAATTTTGACACAAGTAAAACTCTAATATGTTATGTATTGTACAAGTTATGGCCTTCAAAAGTCAGACTAGTCTGGATGCCAATCCTGTTGTTGACTAGTCACAAGTACTCCACCATAAGAAGACATTAGAGGCAGAATGGATAAAAGTTGTCAACATGAAAAATGATCCATTTTAACTTATCTATGTTCATCAAAGTTTCATAAAAATTTAACTTACACGTTATAAGATATGAAGATGGGAAATTCGTGTTCCAAAATTGACTAAGGGTAGAAAAAGGGTAGAAAACAAAACGTTCATATAAATTGCATAAAAAATTACACAATGGTCCAATTGATCTGAAATTTAGATATATTATAGCCCCACATGTTAGCATTAATTGGAAATAATAATTATACAAATTAGACAAGTATAGAAAAAGTTATAAGCTATTGATGAATATAAGAAGGTCACATTGCCATAATACCAAACCCTAGTTAGTGGTCCATATTATGCATATTTCAATTTGTTTAAATTTCACTAAGTTTATTTAGCTACTAATTGACTAAATATAAATTTAATTAGGCTTACAGCATATTGAGGACCCCCAAGGAAGTGGGAGATAATAAATTAGAGGTTCAATATCAAAAGAAAAAGGTGAGTTTAATTATCAAAACCATTTCTTTGGTACGTGTGTTTGTTGTGTGCTATGTGCAATGTGACTTGACTTGTTGCTATATGAATTACATGATTGTTATGGTATGGATATGATATCCAAAGGTTATGAATGACTTAAATACGTGGTTGTGTTATAGGTTTTTCTTACATGAAGTGATTAATGATTGAATATGCAAATGTGATATAAATGCAAATGTTAAGTAATGATTGTTACAAATGCATATGCATATGGACTTAAAAGGCGTTGTAACTAGCTAAATGACATTGTAAATAAAAAAAGAGAGGCCTATGACCCAAACAAATGTTCAAAAGAAAAAAAAAAGGCCTATGACCTAACAAATGTGCAAATGTTACAAAAGATTAAGCTAGCTAGCAAATACAAATGTTCACATGGACACCCGGGACAATGTCTATTTAGCTTATTGACAACAAAAAGAAAATGACATAAGCATAAGCAAATGAAATTTTTATATGATTTAATATCATTTATATTCATATGATATTGATGAATAGAATGACATTTAAAATGTGTAAGAATGACGAATTATTACTTGTAATTATAATTGGCTTGGTACTTCAGAAAGCTTTTGATGATTATTCTCAATGAGTCGCAACTCACCAAATTGTATCATTTTCTAGGATCAGTCGAGTAATTAGTTCATTTTGGAGGTGCATACTATACAGAAGATATAGATCATAGGTCATTGCCGAGACTCACCAATCTCTCTCCTTACATTGCACCTATGTATAGGAACATGACATCTATATTTTGGGTTGTATATTTGCATATGTATAAATATAGTAAATATGCAATGATATGTAAATGCATATTCGGCCTTGAACTTTCTACCTGAAATAATTGAATATAGTGTCTAAATTATTAGCATATATAATATATTATGTTTACAGTCAAGTTGTGATGCTATAGAAAATTGTCAAAGGTTACACAGTGATAATGTTATATGACCTAAAAAAAATTATCCCTTATTATAAACAAGACTGTCTTATTCTCATGCAATACATGATAACATAATAAACGTATAAGTGATATCCATAGGTATAAAGTGTTACACTTATGTATAAATTATTAATAAATGCTTGCAAATCATATGTGTATTCGAAATGGATAGATCATAAAGTATAACATATTAAATTAATATTACTTATTATGTTGCTCATGAAATCAATAATTCCCCATGTATCATATTTAATTCAATAAATAGCCCAAGCGTCATTCCTAGACTGGCCGAATACGAGGTTTGAAGTAGGAGCACTTAGTCCAAAGCTAGTTATTAACCTTAGGGTGATTGCTCTTTATTTTGATATTGACAATCAAATTAAATGTTAATAACATCTTCATTGAGTGTTGTTTTGATAGTGTATAAAGTTTCAGCACATTTGGTCATAAATTCCTTATTGAACAAGTCAAGCATTTCCTGGAGATGTGTAACTCCCGACTTGTACAAGTATCTCCTGATCGGGACTCAAATACAGACCGGGAAACATTACCTTCTGATCTTCCAAAGTTTCAGTAGTGGAGCAGATCGAGACAGGAGATGTGTCGACCGGGACATGCCGTTTCTAGATCGGAACATATTATACTCCGATCGGGAAATTCAAAAGGACATGACTGTCGAAGAGGAGACACCACTTGTAACATCCTCTCATATAACTAGAGAAAATCCATTTATATGAGATAATGTTACCTATTTTTACCAAAACAAATCGATAATTTAAAAAAAAAAAACCATTTTTGCACCATGGCCATGATGACATTAATTTTTAAAAACCAAAACACATGTCTGAAAATGAAATACATAAAATTTTCATTCATAAAATTTACAAGCTATATCCAGCTCAAATATACAATATGTCTTTGTTTTAAAAAATGAAAATACAACTTGACAGCTCTTTTACAAAGCACAACCAAAATTCCGCATCATTCATGTATCATCACTCCCTAAGCGTTGGCTTGACTTTTGACTCCTTGGGCTTTATATTCTATCAACTGCTACAAATCTTCTAACCTGCGCGTGAAAAAACCCACACGCTAAACAACTAGTGCTTAGTGGTGCATACGCACTTTCAAATTTGCCATGATTATATGACATCATCAAGCAAAGATGCAAATAATAACATATCACATACGAAATAAAATACAAAATTCTAAACACCGATATGCAGTAATACCCGACATACATGTATTTCGTATGTCCATTTTGTCCTCTATAATAATACTTACATCCTAACCATGTCATGCACATATAACAACTAATAACCATACTCAGTAATTCTCATGCAACATTTAGGCATTGCACAAATATAATATAATTACATATTCATGCCTTAACATGCATATATATCACATTACATATGTCACTTCTTATGGAACCCCTATACATACTATTATGCCTACCATATTATTAAAACTTAACATATCTACATGCACACATTGTTAGAGATATGCCCAAAAGGCAATCGCCTTAAGCACATAGTGTACTAATTCATAAAGGCATTCTTTCATTATATTAGTATTCATTTGCATATGAATTGATATAGATCTTAAACTGATTAATGAAAGTCCATGATATGAGATATAGCATGAAGGAAATCATGATGGGATCATGATAATGAGATTCCTATCATGTGTAATTATGTTTGTATCTAAATTAGCCCTAGTCATAGGATTAAAAAGATGGGACATTGTTGATCCGGATAGACTAGCACATGTTATACTCCTTGATTAGATCAAGTAGTAGATCTCAAAAGCTGTGAGCATGAGATGTTCAATGTTAACATGTGGATGCTTGCTAAGAGTAGTCAAGTACATTGGATGACCTGCTATAAGACAATTATATGGATTATCTATTCAAATGTCAATGATTGTCTCATCATAGCAGTAGTGCATGTATCCTCAGACTTGAGGTACTCAAGAATATCTTGGATATTGATTCTGTGATTTGACTCTATTCCTTGTTGCCTCATAGAGGTCACTCATAGGGTGGTGATTGGGTGCAGCTTGAGGTATTCGAAGGTAATTGGGTAGCCAACAGAGGATTCACCGCTCCTGATAGAGGGAGAGTATACCCACGGCCTCTTGTTGGGATCATTACTTGGGAATCTTTGGCCAGAGTGGAACTATCATAAAGATGGTCTTCAGTGACATGTCTAATTGAGTAATGAGTCTCAGTGATAAGATCTAAAATCACTTGGGCTAGGTGCGACGTAGTCAGTCTAGCGGGAGCTGACACATAGTCCATGCTCTGAACCGAGTGGGGTATAGAATGGTGAAAGGATGAGTTGCACATATTATTGTCTATGGAAAGGTTCGTAGTCAAACCACTGACTTTCCGTTCAATTGGGAATCATGATGTGTTGCTAGATACCGCTCATGATTTGCTTAAATTATTTGATAATTTAAGTGGTCAACATAATTGGGAACCTAATGGGTCGCACGCTTTGGAGATGTAAAGAATGAGTAAAATGGCTTTGGATGGGATCCAAAATATGAGAAAATTATTTTGAGTCGGTTCGCGATAAGATCGTGGAAAAAAATCGTTTGGGGGAGTTGACGGGCCCGCAGGCCACTGCCCGCGGGTGGGACTTAAATGGCCTAAATGGCCATTTAATCACTCCATTACTATTCATGTGACTCCACTTTCTCCTCTCATCAAATTGGATCTATTTTTTTGATTTTCTTTTGGATCCAAAAGACCCAAAAAGACATAAAATAGACAAGGAAAAATTTTTGGGAGAAGAAAAATTTTTGGAGACAACAAGAAAATTAAAGAGTTTAATTTTCTTCTCATATGAACATACACCATTGGTAGCACTTTGAGGTATGTTCAAGCTATCTCCCTAGTGGTTTCATCCTCTCATCTTTGTGTGGATATTATTAGAGACAATCATAGATTGGATTGTTGTGGTTTACTACAACCCAACAAAGTGAAAAGTTGAAGAAAAATCAAGAAATTATAAAGGTATAAATTCTGAATTTTCTTTGGTTAAATTAGTTTTAATTGGCACATGAAAATCCTTTGATTCGGGTTTTGAAAATTTTAATTTTCCACTGCGTTATATGTATGTGATACATGATCAAAACCCTTCAACCATGTCATAATTTAAGATTTTTCAACTTAGAAATTCATTCAGCATATTAGGTGAAAAATAAAGCTGGACAACTTACAGCAAAGGCTTCATTTATCTCATAGTAATCAACTTGAGAAGCATCCAAGCCAGCATTTGGTATAGCTTTGGGTATCGCCAGGGGCGGAGATGTTGTAAATAACTCTGGTGCCTGCACAGCAGATTGGAAATGATCAAGAAGCAGAGTGACACATAAATTTTAGGGAAAATTACATTTGGTTTTTTTAGTTTGACATAATACACTGGTATTTTCAAATGTTTAAAAAATATACGATTTAATTTTTATAGTTTGACATAATACACTAGTATCCGTTTAAGGTTTGAAAATTATACTATTTATCTCATGAAGTTTTGACATATTCCGCTATTACTTTCCTACAAATTTGATTTACTGGACCGATAATCTCTGAGCAAAAGAGAATATATTTTTTTTACTACTATATTATATTCTTTTTTAAATATCAGAAAAATAATAGTATATTATATTATATTTTTTTAAATTTTTAAAAAATAATAGTATATTATATCAAAATATATAGATAAATTATATATTTTTTAAATTTAAAAAATATTAACATATTATACCAAGAATAGTAATTTTTTCTAAATTTATGAGGAGTGCAAAATCATTTTATCCAACCTGCAAATACTCTGGTCCTTTTACATTCTAGGGTAAAAGCAAAAGTAAAATTGCAAAATATCAACACAATCATTTTTCCCGTTAATGTATTTGGAAAATGACTGATATGAGTTTATACAATCACATTTACACCTAAGCAGCGTCAGGATATCCAGTAATCTTTGCAATCACTTCCAATCCAAGCTTCAGTGCTGTCTCTCCACTCACTAGTACCAAAGCAGCGGCACCATCACTGTTGATGAAAGCAATTTCACATCAATAAAAGCTTAGGTACTTGTGAAAACCACTCAATAGATTGGCATATGACTAGAACTGACAATGACAACTGTCAATCATAACTTATTGGCAGATAAATACAGGACACCAATAAAATAGTAAAACCTCAGCATCCTTTGAAGAAGACCAGATGACTTAATGTTTGCAAATACCCTTCCAACGAAAAATAAAATGCTTATGAAAGCATAAATTATTTTAGCGTGTCTAAATCGAGGTTGAAAAAATCGGTCTGATAAATAAATCGAAAAAGCCAACAAATTACATATTTAAAATTAAATCGGATTTTTATAAAATATAATATATATTATATATAATAAAACATAATATATAAATTGTTAGAGGTTGTCCGTAGTGTACAAGATTGTTATAACATGACTCATATTTTCTTTTTTTTTAAAATTTTTTTGAAAAATCATATTTCATGTAACTAAAATTTTAATTAATTATTAAATATAAAAATAACTTATAACTTAAAAATACAATTAGTCAAAAATCTCAAATTGTAAAATAAAAGTAATGTAAAAAGGAAGCAAGAAAAAAAATATAAAAAAGAGTGAATAATCCCATATAGAAAAAAAATATGAAAGAAGATGACATACCATCTTATGAATAAAGGTAAGTTAAGCCTTAAAAAATATATTTACTTTGACTAGTTTGTGGTTAATCATATAGTTTTATGATCAATTTTTTAGTTAAATCGGTTAAATTGGCTATATTGAACCAGATTTAATAATTAAATTTTTTTTGCACAAAATTGAAAAAGACCTGAAACAACCAGTCTATTCCCACTGGTTTTAGGGTCACCGTTATTTTCACTAACCTATTTCCTCCCAGATTTAGAGATAAAAACCGTCCGACCTAAGAGCCGGTTTCCGGTTTTTCCAATTAAACCGGCTAGGCCAGTTTTTACAACATGGATCTAAATAGTACATAATTTGAGGCACAAAGTAATAAACCTTATGCTAGACGCCCTCCATTTTCTTTAAAACTTGGTCGAAGTTACAGGGTCAAACTGACATTCACAATAACAAAATAAAAAGTGAAAAAGCAGAACATATAGGATGGCTGACAAAGAATAGCTAAATATGAATATTCCAGAATTAGGGCACCTTAGGGATGTTTTTTGGGTTGAGTTTTGCTATTTCTCTATTAACGTCACTAATAGATGTTGAATCTAACATAAGGCCAAATTGACAAGACAATGCAATTTGTTGGGGTGTCCTTTGTGTGATATTTTTATCAAGAAGCAACTCACACAGAACATTAGATCAATACGACTGTAAGTGCCAACAAATGCAAGTGCATCATTAATATGAAGTAGAACAATGAAGTACCTTTCCTAAACCCTCATCCTTATCAACAATTGTTGAGGGCTTTCCCCTGCCCCCAGAAACCTCAACCTGCAAAGTGACAGATTGAGATAAACATTATCCACAACAATATGCTAGAGTCACGAAAAATTAACTCAAAAAAATGACTAACTGGAACAATTTCTCATGAAAATGCGCCACTTTCTTGTGCAGCAATACCGCTTTCAAAACTCTGGATAGCATAGTTATCCTGCCATAATCACCAATAGAGACTCCTTGAAGAAAATTCAAAAAAAGAAAAATCATGAAGTTTGAATTTAAAAATAAACAGTTGATACTGAATTTTGCATTGAAAGAAAACTAATAAACGGCAGTAGCCTTAAAATTAATGCTTGCTTTAGTGCAGTTATGATTATGATGCAACATTATGGCCCTCATTTTGGCACTATTTCTTTGGTGGAGCATCCTCAGACTATAATTGACCCCTAGGCTGCCCTTAATAGCAGATGACTGATGGACAACAATATAGTTGGGCAAAGGTAGAATTTATTTAACTCAACTCAGTCTCCACAGAAGTTTCGTTACATGGACCTATTTTTACCAATTCATTTCAAGTGGAACTAAATTTTTTGAGATATAGTAATATATTGCTAACAATTTTCACCTCTTAAGCTCATATCTTGTTTGGTCTTTCTCTTCTTTTACCTATATGTACTACAGGAAATCACCAATGCACCCACACTCCCATGGTGGACACGGCAAAACAATCTTAAAATGGTCCTTTGTCACCTTATCTATATTCATGCCATCTCCAACTTCCTAATCAGGGGCGGTCCGGCATAGGGGCTGAAGGAGCCCCCCCTCCCCACCCCCTACTTCAAACAAAAATATTATAACTAGTGTAGTTTTTTATTATTTTTTTTCAGCACCTCCTCTTTTAATTAAAGATCCTATAGTTTACATCATTAAAAATAAAAAATTAGATATATTTATTTTGTATTTTTACCTAATAGTTATTTAGCTTGTTGCTTTTTTGTTTCACTTATGTTTAGACATAATAGATTTATTATGCAAGTTTATTATGTAATATGATTTTAAAATGAAAATATATGAGCTTGCTCCCAGTGATGGATCCAGAAATTTATATAGCGGGATCCATGTAAATAATATAAATTTCAATTATAAAAATATGTATGCAATAATAAAACAACAGAAGAAAATTATTTTATAACATTACTGGACAATATTTCATATTTTGAAAATAATATATAATTACATTATTAGTACACTATTAAATACATCCTTTTCAATCACTGATCACCAATTTTATTTCACACAAGATAATTTGAGAACAACCAACCAAATACATTAACACCAGTGTGCACCTTTCATCCCTGAAGCACAAACTTTGTTAACAGTGTTGCGGATTACTGAATTAAGAATTCCTGCACCTAATGCAGCCTGTCTAGCAGGAGGCTGCCCTAAATTTGCACTGAGAACATTGCCAAAGATAACTTCTTGTACAAGTGATGGATCAATATTGGCCCTTTTAAGAGCAGCTGCACGTTCACAAAAAAGAAGAGCATTTCAGGAAAAGAGATAGATAGATTATCCAAACATCTCACAGTACAATATAGTTTGTGGTCTAACCTCCAATGGCTATCGATCCCAGCTTGGTGGCAGATAAAAGATGATAGGGAACCAAGAAATCCACCCATTGGTGTACGGGCAGCACCAACAATGCAGACATCTGCATGAAAATATAAACCAAAGCATTTGAAAAACCTAGTTAGCATCTAAAGTAAGAAAATCTGAATGAAGCTCATACATTGATCCTCTGATAGAACTCAATAAAACATAGTCATCCATCCATTCACTTGCGACCACCCCTACAAACACTCAAGCGGCGGAAAAACAAGCAACAGATAGATTTAAGGACATGACACCATCCCAGATGTGACTGATTAGCAAATAGATTAATTGGATTCGAGGACATCCAATTCCGTGATACTAGCCCACCAATAAAGCAACAAAATTTTAAGATCCATCAAAATACAGAAAAATATCACCTTTAGGCTTTATTTCCGACGCTGCAGCTGAAGCCATGGATTACTGCAAATAAAAATCTGCAAAGTGCAAAACTAATTAGCCTTTCTTACCACAAAGCAATTTAAAATCATCACCTATGAAACATGAACACTTCAATTGGATCGCGTTTCCAACACCTACACGTCTCCAGCACCAAAAAAAAAAAAAAAAGACGTATTGAATACATTTTGTAATTTTTAAAAATTTAGAATTGCATTTCTTTAAATTAAAAATACATTTTCCCTTTAAAAAATATAAACCTTATGCTTGACACCAATAATTATTCAATAAATTTGATTGTATGTCATTTTTATTAAATTTTATATAAAAATAATAATTTAAAATTTATCTCTATATTTTTAATATTTGAACATTTTCCCATGTGTCTATATTC
This sequence comes from Balakata baccata, assembly GCA_949630135.1. Taxonomy (NCBI): domain Eukaryota; kingdom Viridiplantae; phylum Streptophyta; class Magnoliopsida; order Malpighiales; family Euphorbiaceae; genus Balakata; species Balakata baccata. The sequence continues at coordinate 39,911 of CATIWF010098250.1, forward strand.
TAATATTTTTATAAATATCATTTTCGAGTGTTTATGTCTGTGCTACATAAATCATCACAGACAAGGTCTAAAAATTGATCACAAGCAATATGAGCGCGCTGCCAAACACGAATTGCTGCTTATTTTCTACCAATTCATAGCATACACATGACACTTATTGTTGATTAGAAACTGAGATCTTATCTAAGTAGACAAAAACCCTGCTTTCTTTTCTTCACCCTTTTGGCAAACTCACTCGAAATAAGGTAACTAGCATCAAAACCATTTTTTCAAACAAATAAATAAACCACACAATAAATGATGAAAAAGATCAATTTGGTAGCTGAAGTAGAAAAATCAAATAAAAAGAAGTGGGATGGCAAAAAGATTCAAAATTGAGATTCCCCCAATTTTATTAAGCATACAAAGTCCAAACAGAGGCGAAAGAAAACAGATGGGTAGATCAACAATCGAATAATAGAAAATGAGTTAACGTTGTTGGATAGAAATGCAAGAAAACGTTCGATGGAAACGAAGATAAACGCCAAAACCAGAGAGAGAGAGATACCTGAAGGAGGAAAAGATGCAAACTACAGAAAAGGGAGCAGCGGTTTACAATTCAGAATTAAAACATAGGAAGAGGTTTTGTGTATATAGAGAGAGACATAAGCTCAACATGCAAGTGTGCAACAAACTGCCAAGCTATACCACGATACCCACGCAGATCCATTTGGACTTTACATTGATATCATCGAAATATTTTTGTATAAGGCATATCCGGACATGCAAGTTTACAAATTTGTCATTTTACCTTTTTTTTTTTTTTTTTATCCATTTTACTGTCTATAGATATTGATACGACAATTGATATAGTACTATTGACCAAATCAAATATTTTTATTTGTTACGTCAATATTATATAAGGTCACATGTAAGTTTTTACAAATAAATAAAGGATAATATAAATTAAAAATCAATTGTCTATGGTAAAATAGACCAAAAAAAAAAAAATTTAAGGGAGCAAAATGATAAATTTAGACAATTAGAAAGGACGAGACATATCTTATGCAAAATATTTTTCTTTCCATTTAGACTCTGTCAAAATAATTGACAATGTAATTTCTTTAAGTAACTCTGTTTTGTATTTTCAAAAATTTTAATTTTGGTAACAATTGTTTCTCCTTTAATAACTTATATCGAATTGAAGCTCTATTTATAAAGTATTTTTAAAATTTAAAAAGTGAGAATGAGCATCTATTAATCTAAGTTGCTGTATAATTGAAATAAAAATAAAAATAATTCGGCCAATTTATAATTGAAAATACTGAAAACGCATAAATTATAAAATGGTGGGTTTTTATAGAATTTGTCAACGGTTTTGTTGTCTGTTAAATTAAATGTCTAATCCCACGAATTTATATTTTATATATTGATGGATATGGATTAACAAAGTCGAAAGTAGGATATAAATAATTAATTGTCAAATCTAATTAATTTATTTTTATTTTTTATATTGAAAATCACTTTCCTTAATCCAAGTGGAAAAAATTAAAAGAAGAAAATACTTATGACTAGACCTAACTTCTTAATGATAATTTCTTGTTAACTTGTTTTACCAGAAATATACATTTCTTATATTATTAGGGGAAAAAATAAAAATAAAAAATTCTAGTCCAAAACCCTAGCCCTTTTTTTTTTCTCTAACTTTCTCTGCTTTCTTTTCTAGCCAGTTATTCTCCTTAAATAAGGAGAGATTATTTTTTGCCACTTTTGGTCCGAAATTATTTCTCTACACGTCTTTTTATCAATTTATTTTTAAAATATGTAGCTATTCTATATATATTTATATTTATTTTATTTTTGTAATTTCGTGTTTTGTTGCCGTATGTATTTTTTTATCTTGTTATTACATTTTATTTTTTGTTGTTTTATTACAGCAATTTATTTGTCTATAGACAATTTAGACGAACAAAATATATATTCGATCCAAGAAATATAACAAATCGTATTATGGTCATCAATATATTTTAAAATTGGAGTCATAGGTATTCTAGTCATTATAGTATTATCAAATTTATAAGATTTAATTTGATTTATTATGTTATTAACTTGAATATTGTTTCATTCTATATGATTTTTAGTAGATTTATATCTATATTTCCATCGATGGATGTATTACTAGTTAATTTAAATCAATGAATTTTTTTTTTCAAAAAAAGAAATAAATCAAGAATTAAGATATATCACCAACCGCCTATATAAAAAAAATATTGATGAGTTTTAATTTTCTAATTAACATGAACTAACCAACCATTAAGAATGGTTGAGCAGATTGATAACCATCATCTTCAGTAATACTAATAATATATTTAATTAATTAAAGAGTTAAATCGTCTAGGAAGATCACTTATGTGCTTAATTAAATTATTAATATAATTAATGGGGACTCTCATTTAATGTTTTACAAAGCTATTTCTCCTAACCAAAATTAGAAGTGAAAAAAGAAAAAAAGCATATTTGAACTTCAATTGTATAAATTTATATAATTAAATTTCTCCATTGAAATTTATTTAATTGATATCGTAGTTGTTAAGTTTGAATAATTTTTTTCAATTAAAATTTGTTTAATTGATTATTACTGACTTTCTTAATTATGATTGTTTATAAGTTATATTTTGGAAAATAATTATAATTTTTAGTATGAAATTAATGGTATTTGTTTATTGTATTAATGGAAAAGAAAAAGTAGTTTGGTGTGTAATTATGAAGTTGAATAATTGACGGGTTAATTTTATTTATATTCACTAAATTTTACTTTTTTTATGGTAAAATTATAAAATATTTTTTCGTCTTAAAAAAATCACTGAATTATATTTTCATTTTATTAAAATCACTCAAAACTAATTTCCGGTAATACGTTAGTTTCTATATTAAACTTCCAGCGATATATCAGTTGTCTCATCTAATTTCAATAATATATCAGTTAACACATTAATTTTTTATTTATTTAAATAAAAAAAATTGATAAAAAATAATTTTAATTAAATAAAAATATAATTAAAAATTTTTTTTGAAATACAAATTTTTTTATATAATTTTACCGTAATAAAAAGTAAACTTTCATGATTATAGTTAAAATTAACCTGATAATTGACTTTAAGACTCGTTACACTCGCACTTTATTCTGTGGCTATGACTTCTTCAAAATTGAATAATAAAATATCTTAAATAATGATTAGAAATTATTATACTAGTACATTATATGAGTTTGGTGCAATGTTAACTGCAAATATAATACGTATAGCTTAATTGCCATACTTTTTTTTAAATTATTGTTAAGAGCTTTTGTAAATTAATATATTGGTGAATAAGAGTGAAAAAATTTGAATATAAAACTTTCATCTAAAGAATGAGAATTCCAATTAAGTCATTATTTGATTTAATAATCTTTTCTCTTTTTAAAGTTTTTACCTATATCACGTTGGCTTTATAAAATAAGGAATGAAAGGATATATATTCTTCCCAATGATGATTCTTCTTACACAAAATTTACCATTTACAGAAAAAATATTATTTAATGATGATAAAATTCTCAAATTGAATATAAATTTAAAAATCATTTTTTCACCTTCTATTTTTATCAGTTTATTTCTAAAATAAGTGGTTATTCTATATAGATTTAGATTTATTTAGATTATTTTGTTTTTTGTCATTTCATCGTTTTGTTGCGGTATTTTATTTTTGTGTGGGTAATTCAAACGGACAAAATATATTTGATTCGACAAAGATAACAAATTAAATTATAGTCGTCAGTATATTACAGAATTGAAGTCATAAATATTCTAATCACTATAATATTTTTCAAATATATAAGTATTGAGCAAATTTATTATATTATTAATTTGAGTACTGTGAATTTTTTTTACTATTTTATCTTATATAATTTTTAATAGATTTATATCTATATTTATATCAATATATTGCTATTTTAAATAAATAAAATTATTTTTTTTGTAAATAAAATTATTTATTCATTGAAGCAAGTTACATATGAGAGGATTTACTTTATTCTCAATTGCATGTCTTTATCATCTACTACCGAACACTGAGTTTGATAAATACGAGAATTTATCATCCTTACAATTTTATTTTCTATGTTGAAAAGTTCTCAATACTAATGTTGGAATTTAAAACTTTAAATTCCCCTCTATAAATGTCAAAAGTAGGATTTGGTCTAGCAGTGAGGGACTAGAATAATACTATTTAGGGTTAATATGGTTTGAATTCACTTAAAAAATATAAATGATATAATTCTTTCATTTTTACCATACATCTTACGTTCGAGTTTTGAATATATAATTGCTTTAAAATTACTAAGGGATTGACATGCAGCGATTGATAACAAAATATTGGGGTTATGTTCTTTTGGAGACCATGACCCTTTATTTGTTAAGTAATATTTCGGTTATTTTCAATTTGGTCCCTCATTAAATTAGAAATCATTTAAAGATCTCTGCACATTAATTTCATGACAATTTAATACCTCATAGTCAATAACATACTTAATTGGATCACTAATTAATTGACCATGTGATAGCCACATATATGTTGCATATTTTCAACAACAGGATGACACTCTTAAAAATAATTAAGTATTTAAAATTAATGGGCGAAAGAAAAAAGAGGTAATAAAATTTTGTTGCATTGTGTGACAATTAATTGACAAGTCAATTCATGTCTCTTCTTACTTTTTTTTTTTTTAATGTATCTCTCATTACTAATGTAATAAAAAAAAGGTTATTTAATTATATAATTTAATATAATATACTAATAGTTTTTAATATTCCAAAATTATATAATTTATTCATCTATTTTAATATAATCTATTAATATTTCATTTCGTTAGATTTTCTAATAAGATTGTCACAAAATAACAAAAATAAATTACTATTTATATCATGAAATTTGACTTATTGTACTAATATTCATTGCAAGTTTAATCTATTATACTACTTGAAATTTGACATATTATACTAGTATTTTTTTAAGTAAATAATAATATTATTTATGATTAACGGTAAAATTTTAAAATTTAATAAAATGACTACATAGTTTTACTGGAATAAAATAAATAAAACAAATCGTATAATTTTCAAGTCTAAGATAATTCTAGTGTATTATATAAAACCACTTGAGATAAAAAGTAATTTTTTCATATAATAATTACAAGAATCATATTCAAGCATTTCCAACATAGTGCTATTTTGGTCAGGGGTGTCAAAATGAATTGGCAGGTCGTGTTCATATCGTATCGATATGCTTTGGTGACAAGATTAGAGTCAATACGAATACGACCCATTTATTAACCGATTGACATGAATACAATACAAAAATTAAACGGATCACACGAACACGATACGTATAATACATTTAACTTTTGGGTCGTATTTAGGTTATAAAATTCGATATGAATACAACACAATTATATTTTTTGGATCATTTGACATGATACAATCATATTTTTTGGGTCATTTGATACGACATGATTATATTTTTTTGGATCATTTAACACGACTAATATGACACGAAAATGATATATAAATATTATTTTTTATAAAATGACACTTAATCTTGATATTTCTGTAAATTTACACATATTATAAAATAGATTGAATCGAATTGATACGACATGACACAAAAAAATTAAACAGATTATAATAAGTTTGCGTGTCAACCTGTAACGCGATACGATTTGAGCCGTGTCATAAACAAATCGATCCATTTATGACATGAACCCATATAAGTTCAATAATAACTCGCTAATTTTACGTGTTTCACGTGTTAATTGTGGCCTAGAATTCAAAGAACACAAAAATGGCACAACAATATTCATTTCCAACCCAACACCAATTTGGTCTTAAAAATGGCGTTTGCCACAAGACCACGCCAAATTTGGTGTGACACTATAACTACACTAATTGTATTTTTTTTTTAAAATAGAAAATTACATAAAAGAGACTATTTTAAACCAAATTACATATTTCTCTTACAATCTACAAGCAGAAGAAGCAAAGCTGGAACGAAAGAAGAGCAGAGGAACTAAATGCTAGGAAGGTATGACTACACAAAAATTAATCAAACCGATCAAACCGAATCGATCCAATTCGATGCAAATTGAAAATAATTGTTTGGATAGTTATGATTTTAAAATTTTTATAAACTGATTTTTTTGTTTGAGTGTATTTCTTAAAAAATATATATATGCACATAAACATTATATATTAATATTAACAATTTTTCAGTTTCTGAAATTAAACTTCTTCATTACTAAACAAACTTTTTAAATTTTTTGTAGAGAAACAAATTAACTTTTAACTTTAGTACATTTTCATCGTATAGTTTTTTTTAATAGTAGTTTATTAAAAATTTTTATTTGCATCATCTATTTTTCATATCAATAAAGTGAATATTAACTAATTCTATTCATTTTTTAGATGTCTTTTTATTTGTATTTATCAATTCTTTTCTTCATTTTAATTACATGAGTTTTCTATTTTGTAAATAAATTAACAAAAAGAGGAATAGTTTTGAAATATCAACTTATTAATCGTAATCTATTGACTTCATATTATATTTTAAGCTAATATTTTAAATATTTATGATGTTTTATTTTGTCAATTCATTTATTTGTCAAAATGATCAAACCTAACTGAATCTTGGTTCGGATATTTTTAATAATGATTGGTTTTGTTAAAATTTGAGTAATTTAAAAACTGATTTGGTTATAAATTGTTAGTATAAACCGATCAAACCGAACTATGAACACTTTATGGGAAGGAATGAGGAGTAGAGGAAAAATACACACAGAGACACTACAAAAATAAGAGACAAAAAAAGTAGAAGATTAAAAAAAAAAAAAAGGAGGATGAGAAGGAAATAGAGAGAAATCTATTGAAGAGGAACAATAGCGACGTTGTTGGGATAATAGGCTGCCATTATGGGTTGCATCTGCATCAGGTAGAAATTGCATGAGTTGATCCACTTGTTTGCCATTAGTTTTAATTTTTTGTTTAAATCACCAACTATCATCTTGTTCCATCTTGAGGTACTTAATTAATATTATTTTATAATTTTAGCAACCATAAAAAAATATAGTAGCTATTAACGACCACATAAAACCATTTAGCGACTATAATTCATATAATTGTGGTAGCTATTAGCGACTCCAGTTTGTAGTCACTAATAACGTCCACAATAAAAATGTGATCGCTAATGGAATTTGCGGTCAGCATTTCTGCTACTAAAAATATAGTCGCTTTTGATTTTTTCTGTAATGGATAGAGATCTGGGTATAATTCAGCAATTGGACTTTTGTTGTGTCAAAGTCAAGCCAAAAACACATTAATTGACCATTGACCATGTGATTGCCATACACATTAGAATATCATAGCCCACATATACATTGAATATTTCCAACAACCAGATGACACTCTTAAAAATAATTAAGTCTTTAAAATTAATAGGCGAAAGAAAAAAGAGGTAATAAAATTTTATTGTATTGTGTGACAATTAATTGACAAGTCAATTCATGTCTCTTCTTACCCTTTTCTTTTTTTAAAAAAAATTTTGTCTCTTATTACTAATGTACTAGGGAAAAATTGTTATTTAATCTTATAATTTAATATAATATATTAATATTTTTTTAATAATTAAAAATTATACCATTTATTTTTTTTATTTTATCATAATCTAATAATATATTGTTTTGTTATATTTTCTAGTTAGATTGTGGTGAAATAATATAAAGAAAATTATTATTTACATTCTAAAATTTGATCTATTGTACTAATATTTTTTGTAAGTTTGATTTATTATACTAATATTTTTTGAAATTTGAAATATTATACTAATATTCTTCCAAGTAAATGATAATATTCTATCTGACCAATGGTAAATATTTTACAATTTAACAAAATTAATATATAATTTACCTGAGATAAAATAAATAAAGCAAATCGTATAATTTTCAAAATTTAAAAATATTAAATAAAAAGTAATTTTTCTATATAATAATTACAATAATCATTCAAGCATCTCCAACTCAGCGCTATTTTGATGTAGAATTTAAAGAGGACAAAAATTGCACAATAATATTCATCTCCAACTCAACACCAATTTATTATTAAAAATGACTTTTGCTACAGGACCACACCAAATTTGGTGTGGCACTATAACTACGTTAATTGTATTGGAAAATTACATAAGAGAGACTCTATTTTAAACTAAATTACATATTTCTTTTACAATTTACAAGCAGGGGAAGAAGATAAGAGGAAGCAAAACTAGGAAGGAAAGAAGAGTAGAGGCACCAAATATTGGGAAGGTAGGCTGCACAAAAATTAACCAAACTAGTCAAACCAAATTGATCAAATTTAATCCAAACCGAAAATAATAGTTTAGATGGTTTCTTGAATGGTTATGATTTTGAAATTTTTATAAACCGATTTTTTGGTTTTGTTTAAGATTAAGAAAATATAAATTCACTTCAACCAAACCAATAATATATATTTTTTAAATATATAAAAATATATATATATATATATTAATATTAACAATTTTTCAGTTTCCTAAAATTAAATTTCTTAATTATTAAACAAAATTTTTTAATTTCTTATAGAGAAACAAATTAACTTTTAACCTTAATACATTTTCATCGCATAGTTTTATTTTTAATAGTAGTTTATTAAAAATTTTTATTTGCATCATCTATTTTTCATATCAATAAAGTGAGTATTAACTAATTCTATTTATTTTTTAGATGTCTTTTTATTTATATTTATCAATTCTTTTCTTTATTTTAATTACATGAGTTTTTCTATTTTGTGAATAAATTAACAAAAAGAGAATAGTTTTGAAATACCAACTTATCAATTATAATTTATTGACTTCATATTCTATTTTAAGCTAATGTTTTGAATCTTTATGATGTTTTAATTTGTTTTATTTATTAATTCATTTATTTGTCAAATCGATTAACCCGATGAAACCAAATTGAATCCAAATAGCGTTAATTTAGATTTTTTTTTTAACAATGATTGGTTTGGTTAAAGGTTGAGTAATTTAAAAACCAACTTTATTGGTTTGGTTATATATTATTAGTCTAGATCGATTAAATCGAACCATGAACACCCCTATGGGAAGTAATGAGGAGCAGAGGAAAAACATGCACAGAGACACTGCAAAAATAAGAGACAGAGAAAACAGAAGATAAAATTAAAAAAGAAGAGGCAGAGAAGGGGAGAAGATGAGAAGGAAATAGGGAGAAACCTGTTGAAGAGGAACTATAGTGACGTTGTTGGGATAATAGGCTGCCATTATGGGATGCATCTACATCAGGTAGAAATAGCATGTGTTGATCCACTTGTTTGCCATGTCTTTGCCATTAATTTTAATTAGTTTTAATTTTTTTGTTTAAATCACCCACTATCATCTTGTTCCAACTTGAGGTAATTAATTAATATTTGATTTTTAATTAATATTATTTTATGATTTTTAATTAATTAATCAAATCTAATTGATAAGAGCACAATATCCCTATTTCACCCCTATTATATTATAAAAATTCACTCTTTATTTTAATTTGTCTTGAAAATTGTGTGCATTCTAAGAGAGAAATAGAGACAAAAACGTAGAGACAAAAAGAAAAGAAAAGAAAAATAATAAAATATTACTCTTTATCTCACTCCTTATTTTAATATTTCTTATCTTACTCTATATTTTAATTTTTTATTAATAAAACTACCTAGAAAAAATGAAAAGAGAGAAAAAAAAAGCAAAAAAAGGAAAAAAAAATATTACTTAGGAGTTTTTTTGTGATTTTTAAATATGAGGAAAGAAAATATAAATTTTATAGAATGAAATAAGTATGAAGCAAAATATGGAAGTTGTTGGATGACATAAATCTCTATAAATATAGGTAATAAGTGAAATAGGTTGGGATGCTCTAATCAAGATTAATTAATTAAAATCAAATTTGGCTTAATTTGGATTTAATTTGACTTAATTTCTATCAATTAAGAACATTTTAACTTTAATTTTTAACTTAATTAAATATAATTCAACAAAAAAAAAATCTATTGGAAGAATAGGTTAAAAATGACATGTGATATTAAAAATAATTTTTATTTTTAATATTATTAAATAAAAATAAATAGTATTGGAAGAATATGTTAAAAAGAAAAAGATTAGGATTTATTTTATAAATTAGTTAAATTATATCAAAGTAATACAAAAGAATATAAAATAGAGTATAAATAAGAATAAATATAGATTATTGTTTTTGGTATAAAAATAGTATCATGAGTCGGAATAAATTTATTGTAACTACACAATTTTAATGTAAAAATTACACCAAAATTGTGTTTTGGGCTAGAAATGGCTTCATACTATAAAACATATTCTCCCACTAATGATGCCTTTTGCAGTAGGATTGTAGTCAGTTCTCCATCCACACCAAATTAAATGGTGTAGAAATTGCAGAAAAAAAGACAAAAATTACGTTCTTTACACTTCTCTAACCCACACCGTTTTGAACGTTATTTTTTGTGCCATTTTTGGTGTTAATCTGTAGCAAACATCATTTTACTGTTGCTGCCATTTTCTTTCATTTTTCTCAGTTTTGTGTTATAAGAGAGAAGAATATCATGGAATATAATTTTTAATATAAAAAATAATGTTATTGATTAGAGATATAATTACCGTAACTACACCGTTTGTGTAAAAGTAACATCAAAATAGTATATTATCTCATTTTTGGATTGGAGATGGCCTTAGATGTTATAGATTGGAAATAAATTTCCTCAGTAAAAAAGGTATTTTTGTGTGAAAGTAACATCAAAATAGCTCATTAAATAAGAAGTTCAGCACCATTGCCATTATTAATTACTTCCAAAAATTCTTCTCCCCCTCATTCCTACAATCTTTTTTAAATTAGTGGAGTAAAATTTTTATACGGTTGTACAAGAGTTATGATTTATTTATTTTATTTCGTACATGGAATAATTTAGAGCGTATCAAATAAGATATTCGAGAATGATAAAACATTTCCTCAAAGAGTATTTAAAGTAGTTGAATGCATAGAGTTAGAACCTAAGACATGGGAGAACAAAGAGCAGCTCCTACAAGGTGGGAAGCGCCTGCTCTTTTACAGGTGTATCAGAGTAAACTTAGAATCCATGGCCAATGATTTTATGCATTGAGATTAACAGAACTAAGAATTTCCTAATTGACAATTGGCCTAACTGCTCCAATTTCTCAGAAATAAATGGCTGAATTCCTTTTAAATTTCTGTTATGTACTTTAACATTCATGTTTTCATATTGTAGCTTCCTTAGCTACTTTGTAAATTTGCTTTCAACATTTGCAGCTCGCAGAAAGTAAGACTTGTTCAATTGATTGGTATTTCTTAATAAGTACTATAAATCCCATATAGAAGTCTTCCTCCTCTTTAAAATGAAGTGACGTGGTAAAATGTGTCCAGATGTCGAGGAAAGCAAGACGAGGCTTCAGATTTCAAGTGACTAGCCGATTAAAGAGACCTGGACGAATATTCCGATGGAAACGGAAAATATATTTGTATTGAGGGGAGCTCTAGCTTTCGATTAAAATTAGAAATTTAAAATTTTTTTAATTTAATACAAATATGCAATCAAATATTGTATAATATGAAAATATACTTTGCATGTTAACTTTAAGTATTTATCCATAACTTTTAGCAAAATATATTTTGTAATTTTTAAAGTCATCCCATTATTTTAAGAATAAAATGGAAAAGTAAAAGATTTAGATAAATATTTTGGAAATAAGTTCACCAAGTGTGCAAATCAAACAAAATGACCAAAAACTTTAGTAATGTTAATGAAATTTATTTGATAGTCACATATGTATTATCACAAAATTTTTTATTTTTGTAAATTTATAAACTAAAATTTATCTAAGTATTTTTCTTTCATAAATTTTCTAAGCAAAACAATAGAAAGAAAAAAGGAACCTAAGAAGAGAAAGGAGGAGATTAATAATAATAAGAAGAAAATAAGAAGTTAACAAAAAAAAGAATTCAACGCAATTAAGAGTCGAAGAAATTGGTTGTGGAAATTTATTTATTTTTTTTCCGATTGACATTTTTTTAAAAATTTTATTTATAATATAATAATTATGTAATAATTATATAATTTATTTTTTAGCTACCACTCCCTAATAATAAAATCAATCTTTTTTTCTATTAATTATAGTAATTACTTAAATATACCACTATTGTTAATTTAATTAACACTTTAATTAAAATTATAAATATGAGAAATAGTTAAATATTTTAGAATCGAGTTCACTAAGTGCTCAAATCAAGCAAAATGACCAAAAATTTTAGTAGTATTGATGAAATTTATTTATTAATCACATATATATGATTACAAAAATTTTTATTTTTATAAATTTATAAATTACTAATACTTTAAAAATTTATCTAAGTATTTTTCTTTCATAAATTTTCTAAGTAAAATAATTGAAAGAAAAAAGGAACCGAAAGAAGAGGAAGAAGAAGGAGATTAATAATAATAAGAAGAAAAGAAGAAGTTAACGAAAAAAAATTCAACGCAATTAAGAGTTGAAGAAATTGGTTGTGGAAATTTGTTTTTTTTTTTCTTTCCAACTGACTTCTTTTTTTTTTTTAATTTTATTTATGATATAATTTTTATACAATAATTACATAATTTATTTTCTAGGTACTACTATTAATTATAAAATTAACTTTTTTATTAACTATGATAATTACTTAAATATATATGATAATTATTTAAATATACCACTATTGTTAATTTAATTAACAACTTAATTAAATTATGATAATTTTAATTAACATTTTAATTAAAATTATAAATAGGAGAAATAGTTAAAAGTATAAGTGATCATTTTTAATTTAATTCTCAATTAAATTACTTCGCACATCATAAATATGGACAAGCTAAATAATTTAATTTGGGTGTGACTTATAAAGTTAATAATTTTTTCGGAACGAAAATATAATATTAACTCATTAATATTATATTGGACATTATTTTTGAATTTCTCATATACCTAAACACATTAAATATCATTCCGAAATTCTCCTTTTAATTACTGATAAAATCTCAAATGTTAATGTAACCTCTAAATCATAATATTAAGTCATCTCGTTATTATTCTGATATTGATTAGGGTCACAGTATATCAAACTCTATTGGTCAATATTTTAATGAGTGATAATTTGCGTTCTAATTAAAATAAAATTTATCATTATTAATCTAATTAATAATTCAATTTTATATTGAATAAGTTATATTTTTCTTGGAAAAGAACTTATTTTATCATAATAAAAAAATCAACTCAATTAGAATTTTGTCCTAGTGCTACAGGGTAACAAGTCTTATTGTTGGTAATCTTATATCTCACTATATGACTAACTGTAGTGACTACAAGCCGGATTATCAAGCATGAATAGCCTTATACAAAGCAAGATCACCTCCATACCTATCTATAAAAAGACAATTTTGATACATCAAATCAAAGAACTTTGAGTCATAAAAGACTCATAAATTATTATTAAGATAATAACTGTTGATATTTAGCATTATTTGTGCAATTATTATCAAACGTCATTGTTCGGTACCTTTAACTCTTTAAGAACCCATTGATTTATTTAGATATTATTATATAATTGAAAATGAGATTTATCCTCAAAATAAATTATGTGATAACCTAGAGATTCAATAAATGTTCAATTCATTTTTCTATACCGGTTCTAAATATTTTTAAGATTACTTTTTACCAGAGGTATTTATCTCATTATTATTAACAACTTGATAATAAATTCTTTGTAAATAATCAAAAGACCGTATATTTTATAGTATATGTAACAACTCAATTCATAATTTAAACAACTTGAATATTTTATTATAAATGTAAAATATACATGTGTTCATTTTATTATATTATTTAATTTATAAAAAGCAGTGAATGCACTATGACATACACACTGCTTAATAATAACCTATTCAGCTGAGCCAATTACAAGTGCATAGCTCGAAGCCTTTAATTTCATGCCTTCAATATTCGACTTCGACAGGTATTGTTTACATCATCACAAATTCTGCCAGATTCAGAATTATACTTGGGTTAGAATTGAGATTTATAGTGAAAATGGCGTATCATCTTGTACATATCAGCATAACAGATTTTATTCTTACTCGGATTTTAATTATTTGTTGTATTAGATTAGGCTTACGACTACTAGTCCTTACTATTAATATGGTTTTAAATCCATAGTCGATGATAGAATTAGAATAGATATATTCTGTTTTCTACTTATGCAGGCCTATAGCTTTGTTTTTCTATCGATCTCTAATTCGATTCTTCTACCCAATTTGATATTATGGTGCCAATGTAGACTAAAATTCTGTCATGATCTAATTTTGGCTGATAATAAATATTGGGACTCTGCAATATTTGATTGATCACAATTTTATATATTTCAGTTATTAAAAAAGTTTTCAGGGAGTTCATTAAAGAAAAATGTTTCCACTAAAAATTGTTTGTTTGTGAATAACACATTACACATTAATTCCACCAAATTACTTCAATTACTTGTCACTAGTCTTAATTTTAATTAGCTTTAGTCTCTAGTCTTTTTCGGGACCATTGCATACATATTATTGCACGCTTACTAAGACTAATCCTATGAACTTTGAAGGATTTTTTTTAAAATTTTTTTATCCTATCCGGTGTTTTATAAAGTACCGAATTATTGGACTCTTTTATTTTTAGAAAAAATTACTATTTATTCTTGATATTTAATATAATACATTAGTATTGTTTGAAATTTAAAAATTATACTATTTTTTTTATCTCAGTTAATTAAATTATGTAGTCATTTTATTAAATTTTAATATATTTACCATTAGATAAAAAGAATATTCTTTTTTCTTAGAAGGGTAGTAGTATAATAAGTTTAATCTCATGCGAATAATAGTATAATAGGTTAAATTTTAGAAAATACTAATTTAGTGAATAAATAATAATTTTTTTATTATTTTACTACAATCTAACGCATTTCTAAAAAAACCTAATAAAATGACACATTAATATAACATAATAAAATAAAGAGGATAAATAATATATTTTTTAAATATAAAGAAACATTAGTATATTATATCAAATCTAATTTTTACTTATTTTTATTATTAAAACTAATTACCCAGTGTTTTCGAGGAAAAAAAAAAGTTACTTACCCTTTAATTATTCGGACGAACAGAACTATGTCGAGGAAAAAAATTTCTAAAAACAGTGGTAACAAAAAAGTGATTTCTCTCTTCACCGACTATGATAAAATTAAGGGGAAAGTAAAAAAAAAGTGGTCTGACGTTATAATCATATCATTCTAAGGTGTATTGACGTAGATACCCACGTTATATCACATCAACACCACAAAATGAAATATCACATCTTTAATATCATTATAAAAATACACCTTTTTTTTTTCTAATGAAATAAACTATATGTCTCTTTTTATAAGAAAAAAACAAAGATTTTATCTTGCTCACATATTGTTATAAGAAATCAAAATTTGATATTTAAACTTAAAAACTAATTAATATACTTTTAACGAGAGAAAATCATCTGATTATTACAATTTAATATACATAGATATTAATTTAATCATAGCATATTGATTCATGCAATAAACTCTATTATTTTTATTTTTATACATTGGAGATTCAAACTCGAAAATATATAAGCCATATCTGATTGATAAGTAATCTATATATTATTCAAATTAAAAAAAAAAAAAGCTGATTTCTTAGAATTCTTTATTCTAATTAAATTTTATCGCTTTTATGTTCTGATATTCTTTCTTCCCAATTTCTGCCTTTATGAAAGGAAACATATAATCTTTTATCAAGACATTTGGTGTGATACTTGATATAAAATACTGCTAATAAAGTGAGAATATTTAGCTTTTGCAAAATTATCCAAAAAACTAATAAAAAACAAACTTTTCAATTCTCCTTTATGAAATAGAATAGTCAGCTAGAGATTTTATTTTCTCAAATTAAATATTTGAGCAAAAAATGAATGAATTTGCTTTATCAATAAAATGCATATTGGTGGAGTTTATTTTTTTTAAAAAATTGAATAATATATCTTAATAAATTCATCGAGACCTAACTTTTTTGTTTCTTGATGTTCAATTGGCCTATTCATTTTGGTATTTTAATTAATTTCTTGTAAGCATATCTATTTTATTTTAAAAAAATTTGAGACTAACAATAAGAAACGGAAGAATGCACCCACTTAAATTACTTAGGTTGAGATAAAAATAAGAATATTAGTAATTAATAATTAAGAGTGATCAATTTCTTTTCATTACATATAACATCTATGTGTGTCCTCTTCGAATTATCTTTAGGGTGACATTTCTTTTTCAATAAATACAGGGTTACTTCGTTTTGACGAAAAGTAAACTTTGTAAATTAATTAATTGCAAATTTAGTGAATTGTCAAGAATCATGTTCTTTTTTTAAATGTTGTTTTTGTAAATCACGCTGGAAACAAATTCTAATTAAGGAGTGTTTGAGGTTACTGTTGAGTGTTATAAAAGTATTATAAAACCAGATTTTGAAATTTTTTTTATTTAATTAACTAATTTTTTTAATTTTTTATAAATTGTTTTTTCAAATCAGTTTTTTTAAAAAATATATATTTACATGTTTCTATCAAAATAGCTTTCAAAACTAAAAAAATTTAAAAATATAAAATTTTTTTCTGCTTTTCCAAAACTCAGTAACAAACAGAAGTTAATAAAAATAATTGGTCCCATTATAATATCTTTATTCCTACAGTATTTCATTCTTAATTCGTTTCAGTCCTTTTGTAAATGCTTTTCCCTTCTGCATAATCCTTAAAATTTATTAATTCTTTTGTAAAATCATTAAAAATAATTGAGGGTGGATTACCAAGGCAAAGAAAGGATTTATACCTTAATGATTAATTCAGCAACAAAAAATTCCATTAAGACATTAATTACTAGAACATCTATTATTATAGTATAATTTATCTATTCAAAAAAAAATATACGGAATTTATCTAGGCAGATGGAGGACGGGGTTTGTGGTCAATATTGGAGTTTGTCCAATTCAGATGGCGGAAGCGAGGGCTGTTCAGTTCTTGAAGGTTGAGTGTGGTAACTTAGTTGTGATTAATATGATCTGAGGCTCTTGTTCCACTGATCTTTAACAGCCTGCTCATCATCAAGCAAATTAAGGAAATTGCCTGCAGATTTCAGTTTATCTCCTTCAAGCATATTCTCAGGGAAGCCAATTTCGCGGCTTATTTTCTTTCTCATCTGGCTCACAACTTTGCTCTGGATTGTCATCTGTTAGAGCAGCCTTCTCATGGGATACATCAGTGGCTCGTTCATGATCTCATGGGCTCTTCTTATTTTCGTTAGTTGTCTCTTGCCTTTGTGAGCTTTTGCTCACCTTCATGTACCCAAAAAAAAATATGTATATATATATATATATATGCAATTTATATTAGTAATCCATGTTTTTAGTTTTATCTAAAGTCATATACTCACAAAACTATAAATTAATATTTTCTCGGTTCCATTTTAACTACAATTTTTATAAAAAAATTAAATAGACATATAATTATAAATATAAAATAATAATATTTTTTTTATAGATTTTGTAGAAATTTAATGTTGAATATAAGACATCTCATCTCCTTCTTCATTAATTCTTAATTAATTTTCAAAAACATTTTTTCATTCCACATGACTTTTGGAATTTAGGTTAATTTGAAATGGAATTTAGAAAAAACGTTTTTTTAGAAAAGAAATTTATATTTATATTTTTAAAAATTTTAAAATACACTTTTGTATTAAAAACAGATAAAATAAATTATAAAAAATTAATCAATTAAATTAAAAAAAATTTAAAATGTGTAAGTATTTAATTTCTTTGAATGAGATGGGCCTGACTAGGAATTGACTCAGTTTTCCACAATTGAATTGCTTGCCAGCTTCTAATTGGGTATGATGTCCTACTCCTACATCACATTGCATACGTGTAGCCAGATACCACAACGGGTACGTAGTGGCAGGGCTCAGCATTATCCAAAAGGATTATATAACTTTTAAAAAATATATATTTCCATTTTAAGTCATGTCAAAAAAAATAAAATAAAATCGATGTAGTTCCACTTCCTTACTTTTTAAAGATTACTTATTTATAGCTAAACACGTTTCATATATTTATTTATATATTTATAATTAGGCTTAGACTGACAATATCACTCACCTAATTAATTTTATTTAAAACTAATTAAAGTAAAAATGATTTAAGGGATTGTTTTGTCTCGACATTAAGCTGTTAAGCAGAGCTAATAGATACATCATTTTTTTTTTCTGGTTTCAACCCCATTCAATATCTTACAATTCAAAAGATGTTACACTAATATGAATTTGTACTGAGTAGACCTATCAAAGAAATAAAATACTATATTGGAAAGAACTTTCAAATTTCAATCCTATTAAATATGTTTTTAAAAAAATAAAAAATTTTAACTGTAATTAAATTATGAGTAGGATTGTTTTAAATTATAAAATGGATAAGAATACCAATAGTTTAAAAAAAAAAAAATAAATAAAGCAGTACCTAGAATACTGTAGATAAGTTGACACAAAATTCTTTCAGTATAACTAAATGTCTTGAGTTTAAGCTCTGTTATGCAGTTATCTTAAAATTCTTAAATGGATGTTTTTATTGTTCTTTAGAATCCTATTCGGTACGAGCATAATTAATTTTAGTCCGTTGACATATATATTGATGACACATATAATTTTATACCAAAAAAAAATAAAACAGTTTTTAAAAATATTCTATACCTAGAACTTGGAACCTGAACTTAAAAACATATGTAGAAAGAAAAAAGAACATATAGTTAACATTCAATATCACCCCTTAGGGTCGAGAGAATTCAATAAATTTTAACATATATTTCCTTTTCATATATTTAACTTGTTCTTGTATGCAAAAAAGGGAAAAAAAAAATTAAAATCACTATAGGAAAATGGGAGGAAATTCTTAATCTACACCAAAAGCAATTCCACAATTAATAAATAAGATAACATAATTAAAATCAATAGAGAAAAGGTATAAAAAGACTGCAAAGTCAGACGCAGGAAATTACCTGGTACATTATATATGCATTTAAACGATCGAAACAAGGAAACTTTTTTATTCCCACTGCAAAATCATCGATCATGACAGTAGTACCAAGATTCCAAGAAATAGCAGAAAAAAAAAAATAATTTTAGATGAATAATTATTGTAATTAACTAATTAAATAAACGCAGATCCAATCTATCTATATATAGCACATTTCTCTTGCAGCATTTCGTCAAGAAAACATTTCAGTTTCGAGTTTCAAATACCAGAAACAAAAGGTATGCATATATATCTCTATCTATATAAGCTTGTAAGCTCTTTTCGATTATCTGCTGCTTACGTGCATGCTTAGTCTATCACTCCATGTATATATACTGTTGTCATTTTTTATTATTATAACTTAATCATATAATTATACAGTCATTTTTCTATCTTTTCCAAACATTATTTTTAGATTTTTCTTACCTAAAATGTAAAACAATAATTAGTTTACATGTATAACAAACTAATTAAGATTAGGTTTGTTGTTGTTATTATTATTATTATACATGTTTGTCCTAAATTACTTGCTAATTTAATGAAATAAATACTCTAAGAAATAGGGATGAGCAAAACTGAACCGAAAACTGAATCAATCCATATTGAATTCGGTCTATTCGGGTTCAGCTTATTCGATTAGATTATATCTAAAAATTTCGGTTTATTCGATTCTTACTCAGTTGAAAATATTTAAAAACCGATTAAACCTAACTTATCAAATTTTTTATACATATATATATATTTTGTAAATTCTATAGTAATTAATTCTAATTTTTATATAAAATGAAAGAAATTATAGTTTATAATAATTAGTTTTTATTACATGATAGTTGATAAAATTATAAACTATGACAATTTATTCTAATTTGTATTAACTAATGTTAATTTTATAATTAATAAAATTATGATAATATATTGATTTCAATTTATATTAATTTATTAAGTTTTAATTTTAGTTTATGATAACTTATAAAGTTATGATAACTGATTTTATTTTATTTATAATTAATAAAATTTGGTAATAATTATAATATATATTATTTAATAAATTAATTTACAAAACTGATTAAACCGAACCGAATTAAATTGAAATATTTCGGTTTGATTTATAATATATTTTAATTCGGTTCAATTTTCTATATATATATATATATATATATATATATATATATTGATTTGGTTCAGTTTATTGGAATTCGATTCGGTTTTAAACCAACAAAAGCGATTTGCACCCTTAAGAAGTTAAAATGATAATTTTGTAGTGTTAATTGGTGTCATCATTCAAATAAATTGAATATATATATAATTTTAATAGGTTTCACAATTATATAATGGGATTTTTAGTTTTTTCACATAATATGTTAATACAAATATTGGTGTAGGTAAATATATATATGTTAAGTACTTCCTAATCAAATAAAAATTATAAAGTGTGATCAGTATTAATTATAATTATAAATTAAAATAAGATGTACATACATAGACATATATTAATTGTATGTGAAGGGAAAATCAATTTATATAACAAATATTCATGTTGTAATTGAATCAAAATAATTTGTTTCAATTTTCTTTTAGTATAAAGGGTTGGATGTTCCAATATTTGAAATTTTACAACTTAGATAACTACATTTTTTATTTTAAATAACATTTTTTTACAAGTCCAATAAACTCTACATATTTTTACTATTTAATTTTTTATTTTATACAAATTAATACTTATCAAAATAATAAAAATAAATAATTTTTATTATAAAGAAAGAAAAATGTAACATATTAATAAAAAATAGAATATGTATAAAAGGTGTAGATATATTAATTACTATTAGAATATAAAGTAAAATTTGACTTTTTATATGTAAATAGATAGTCTATTGAAAACTTTTTTTTTTTTTAACAAATACCTTTTTAAGTTAAAAAATATAGTATAAATAAAGAACCTATGAGAGATACTTTAACATTAAGCTAAAGATTATTGGTTTGGTTGTATCAATTTTTTTTATTTCCGATTTTTTATTTTTAAAGATGATCTTTTTTTACGAGTTTTTAAAAAGTATTTTTAGAGTTAAACATAACAAACTACAAAATTCTCAAAATAAATTGAGATTTTTATTTCACCGAAAAAGATTGCAGCTTGAAATTATAATAAAACAATGAGAGTTAATTTCAATATATTAAATTTTATTTTTATTATAATAAAATTATAATTTTTTTATAAAAAATTATTGAATAATATTTTTACTTTATTAAAATTACTTTGTGATAAGTTTTGGATGATATGACAATTAGGTAGTATGTCAAATTTTTAGAAATACATTATCTGTTATATATGAATTTTGAGTGATATATTAACTTTCCAAAAATTTTTATATAAAAATGGATGGGAAACAATTTTAAGAAAATAAAAATATAATTTAATAATTTTTTTAAAATAAAAAAATATAATTTTTCTGTAACTAGAAAAAGGTCCAGTAACATGGATAAATTAATAAAAAAATCGTGATGTCAAAGATCTGGATATGGGAAGACACGATTGTGAAAATGCGAGAACGCTGTTATTGACTGCACTGCTGCGGAAATACATCAGAGAGGTTCCCCTTGGGTTTTCAACTGCTGAGAAAATATATTCAATTTCAATGTTTAAACGCGAATCCCAGAATTCCCCCATCGACTATATATATATATATATATATATATAAGGAAGAAAAACCCGTTTCAATTCGTGGTCAATCTGGAAGAATGAGTCAATTCTGGTTCTCAATGTACACCTTTTCATACCCGATATCACCAGACTCAGACTCGCTGAATTTTAATCAAGTTTATAACTTTTCTTCAAACCAATTCCATATAGGAATACGTATATGCAGATTCAGAGAACTCTGTTTATATGCAGAACCAGAGATTAAGGGCTGGCAAACTCTTCCTCTTCCTTCACTTTCTTGAAAACAATAGAACTCCATCATCATCGTCATCTTCTTTTACGTCGCCTTCACTTTCAAATAGGCCTTTTCTTGGAAATCTATCATTTCCATTATGTGATCTTTCAAAAGGTATGCATACATAAATATGTCTGCTGGCGTGCTGAGCTTTGTCATTTTAAGGGTTATTAATCACACTTCATACTCGTATTTGGTATTCATAATCAATTAGTTGGATTATTGAACTGTTCTCCTTGTCATCGCTGTTGCTAAATTCATTTGGGTTTGCTTTGATTTTTGGTTGAATGGTAAAGAAATAGGATGTGGCCATTGGGTGATCTCTAGTTCTATGTTCTGAATTTTATTTGAGTTTTATCCTTTTCTGGTTTTATATGAGATGCCTTAATGATAAATACTATATGTTCTGAATTTTATTTGAGTTTTATCCTTTTCTTGTTTTATGTGACATGCCTTAATGATAAATACTATCCCATAATATAGGTCCCTACCCATTAAAATATGAAGGCTGAATTTTTATTTTTTAAATTTAATAAGCAGAGGAATGCCATTGCCAACTACAGTTGAAGATGGCCGGCAATGGATGCTTTGACTAAGAAACACTTAGAAAATGAGAAGATCTATTTTTTCCATTTTAGGCAAAAACAATGAATTTTCACATGGTGGATTTGGATTTGTTGTGTGTATGGCTTATTGAACAGCTAATGCCTAAATCCTTCAGGTTGCAGCCGTAAAACCTCAATCTTCATCAGAAACATGTCATCCACAGCAAATTTGAAGCCTGTTAAGGAGCATATGGTTCCTGAAAATGAAGTTGAGCAGGTTGTATTGCTTGATGCAGTTGATGATTTGTATGGAGGCGTAGTTGTAAAAATGACGGAGTATATGGATTCAAAAAGTTTTGTTTCTATACTTGGGGCTTCGATTTCAAATTGGAGGCATCAGGTACTTCCTAATATTCGTTTTTATTTTTTTCATGTGATGGTGCTGTAATTTACATAATGAATTTGATTAGTTATGTATTTTCTTTAGGGGAAGCGAGCTGTTTGGATCAAATTGCCAATTCGACTTTCTAATCTTGTAGATCCTGCAGTTCAGGTATGTGCATCACATGAACATATGCTGTAATTCTGTCAGCTTCTGATACATAAGTAATAGATTCAACTCCAGATGCAAAAAAGAAAGTCTTGTGCAGAATTGCTATGGTAGATTGGCTTATCCATCTCTTGTAACAATCTCTGTTAATACTGCAGGCAGGATTTAGGTATCATCACGCTGAACCAGATTACTTGATGTTGGTGCAATGGCTAGCAAGCAGTCCTGATACTATTCCTGTAAATGCTTCACATCGAGTGGGTATTGGAGCATTTATAGTGAATAATAATAGAGAGGTATTCTGAGATTCTTCTCAGTTAATTCTTAACTTCTCCCTTTTAATGTTAGCTTAGTAGAGCTGTTGCATGGAGCAAAATAACCTCCAAGATTTGTCTTTAACTCAATTCTTTTACATATTGAATAACAAATTAAATCCTTTTTCATGTTCTTATGCCTATGCTTATGGACGTGACTTTCTTGAACCAAGGTTCAATCCCAACTGATGTGATCTAAAACATTTAACACTGGTTTGACGGCTTCAACTTGTTATTCTCATTTCTCCTTTCTTATGACATTAATTTGCTACATATGCCAGGTGCTTGTAGTTCAAGAGAGGGGTGGTGGATTCAAAGGCACGGGTGTGTGGAAGCTACCTACTGGAGTGGTCAATGCAGTGAGTGTTTGGGTGTCTGTTTGGTTTGTGTTTTCAAATGTTTTTCCTTTGCCGTGATTAATTGAACCTTTTCTACCTGCAGGGGGAGGATATCTGTGATGCTGCTGTTCGAGAGGTTAAAGAAGAAACTGGAGTAAGTAATGAATTTTCAGTTTATAGATTGATAAATGATGCTGGTGCAGGTAATATATCCTTCAATTCTTAAAGCCATTATAAAGCTAACATCTTGGATCTTTATTTTGTGTCAGATTGAGGCAGAATTTGTGGAAATTTTAGCATTCAGGTATGAAATATGTATTAGATAAACTTCCACATCATGCATCTTTAGATTTTGTGCTATATGTGGAATATAGTGAGTCTTCCTTGTGACTTCCTGCTATATTACTCTTCATGAATTCATTGCAGCATCTGACAAATAAGAGTACTTGGTTATGATCTATTGCTAACCTCATTTATACTGTTCATCCACAGGCAAAGCCACCGGTCATTCTTTGGCAAATCAGATTTATTTTTTGTTTGCATGTTACGACCGCTGTCCTTTGACATTGAGAAGCAAGATTCAGAGATTGAGGCAGCTCAGGTAACTTCTTTTATAATAAATCATTAAGATCTTTACACTGCATCAATTCCTTGACTGATATTTCAGCTATGCAAATTGCAATGCATTTGAATTTAGATAAAAACCTCCATTACAAACCAATATAAAACCACGAAAAATATTTGGACGAGATTCAATCTTGCTAGAAACATCTTCACAATTTTTGTTCGTTTCTTATCTTTGATTTTCTCAGTGGATGCCAATAGACGACTATGTGAATCAACCATATAACAGAGAACACCAGCTCTTCAAATCTGTTGCTGAAATATGCAAAACTAAGATAGATAGAGACTATGTTGGGTTTTCTGCAGTACCTGCTGCCACAGCTACTGGTAAACTGACCTACTTGTACTTCAACAACAAGGATTTCTGCAAACTCTAAGACCCTGGTAGTGGAATCATTTGAATAAAAAAATCAAGAATTATGATTGTGATTGGTGTTCCATAAGCATTGGAATGTTAAATAATCAGTAAGAAATATTCAAGTATGGATCAAAAAACTTTGAAAGAAGGAAAAGAAGCTGCTATCGGCTACCATTTGTAGATCTTTATACCCATTGAAAGTTGTATTGAAGGAGATATTGAGTTATTTGGGATTCAATAGCAATTATAGTTGAATAAAACCTTTTTTCTAAATAGGAACTCTTCTCTGCATTCTCTCATGTTATTAATGTGGTGTGGAAATTTTTTGATGCTGTCTCCAACAAGAATTTCCTGCATGATATCTCTATAATGAAGTGGTTTATTTAGAAAAATATATGTACCTTTTTTTTTTATAAAGAAAAAAATATATACCTAAAATACCATTGAATTTAATTATTAATAGTTAAAGAGGGTATATTATTTTATTTAGTAGTGATAATGACATAATGAAATGATTATGACAAAGTTTGTATCATATGTATGTATACTAAGTGACGGAACTAGAAATTTCACTCAGGAGAGTCTAATTAGAAAAATATAAGAATAAAACAATATATATTAACTCTGCTCTTTAATTATATAAAAATAAAATAAATTAAAAATTATGAATAAGAATAGTTTAAGACAACAATTACCCATGAAATACAATCAAATTATTAATATTTATAACTCTTCACATAATAACTAATTAAATAATCATAGCAAAAAGAAATAAATTAAAATAAATAAATTTTACTTTCTTTTATTTTAGACAAAACAAAAAAAGTTTCTTCCCTAAAACAAATCCAATAAAAAATACAAATTATAAGTATACAAAATTTGCTTTAAAATTATTAAATATTGTTTTATTCTAATTAGTAGATATAGAAAGAGTATTGAAGGCACAACAGAAAATACAATAAAAAAATAGAAGAATATATATTATTGTTTAAAACAAAATAATATATTAAGATATTTCTTAAAAAAATATTAAATTTATTAAACTATCACAAAAATTTGCAATAATTTTAGTGAGTCCAATGCCACCTTGGCCCTTAAGCGGCTCCGAGCCTGTGTATACTCATTATAAAATCAATGACAGCTCATAGCCAAGTAATTAAATAAAATTATCATTCATTTAATATTACAATTGAAAAAAACCATGTTATTTTAAAAAAAAGAAAATGGCATAGTCAGTTCATCTAAAAAGTATTATTTATTAAATTAATAAAATTCAAAATGCATTGTTTTTTAAATTATGTATAATATTTTCATTACTTTTATCTGGATATAAAATTTTGATTAACGATATAAATAATTGATTTTTTTTTCTGTATTTAACAGTTAAATCAAAATGATACCTAATATTATAAGATTAATGTACTCTAAATCCAATTAGAAGTTTAGGAAATAATATAATTATTTACTAATTTATTTACAGAGTTATATCACATAATTAATCATTAGAATTGTATTTCTTCATTCATTTTCCCCTGTAATGAAAAAAAAAACAGAATATATCAAAATATAAATTGACTATTTTTTTTTGTTGGTATTAGTTAATTTTTTAAAAGAAAATTATCAGAAAAATTCTTAAAAGGACATGTTCCTTGTAATATCAGCACAGTGCGTTGTATCTATCAAAGAATCAACCTTTTTCTCTTGTATTAAAGACTTAATTTATATCCAATCGTGAAAATATTTATATTTATCATTTAACTTTCTGCATCGATTTTTTTGTCTATTTAATCAATTGAACTTTTTTTTGTTCATTTTGTCTCTTGTTTAATTTATAAAATATACATGAAACTCTCTAATACTGATATGAAAAGAAAAAATATTTGACTTAATTAATAATACTATATCACCAATAAAAGACCATATGTTATGTTTTATGAATTATACATATAACAAAATGGATTAAAAATAAAATTCAGGTGTCTAAGTGAATCGAAATTAATTGCAAGAGGCTAAATGGGAAAATAAACATTTTGAGGGACAACTTAAGCCAATATCTAAAGTATAACCTTATTAATGATATGAAAAAAATAAAAAATAATATAAAAGTAGATTTATTTGTCATATAATATATTTAATAATTAATTAATAATAGAAGTTATCATGAGCATGAGGAGCAGGGCTGTGGGGATATGATTCGGTGGAAGAAGAATAGGTGAAGCATCCAAAGGGAGACACCTTCAAGAAAGAGGTACACATCGCTGTTTCTTTTAGAAAAGACTTTTTAACGATCTTTCTTTGCACTGGATTATCTTATTTTGGAAAAGACTTTTTATCGCCATTATGCCTTTTCCTTTTTTGGAAAATAAACAGAGGTGAGTCTGGGCTGCCCGTGGCCCACGAAAAATATGAGTGGTGTTTTATTTTGCTGGACTGGAGATGGATGATTCGATCCGGTACATGGGCAGTGGGCCCAAGTTGAGACCAGTGGCGGAAAACCAACGGCTCAGAGAGTATTTTCTACGGTTGGGATTGGAAAATACGGTCATTATACGGTGGGGAAATGGACCCTAGTGATTTGGGGCACATGGGGTGCTGGTAAGTTCGCCGGTGATGTATTATTGGACACTGAGACATTGGTAATGGGATAAGCTTAATGATGGGTCAGGGCAATAAAAAATACTCCAACTATGTATAAATACGTATTAAATTGTAGTAATTCAGTATTTTCAATATAAATTATATATATTACATATATAATCCATATATTTGTTATATATAAAATTTATATATACATCTCTACAAATTTATTGCATATATTTCAAAAATATATTTTATTTTATTTTTAAAAATATTTTTTAAATTAATTTTTAAGTTCAAATTAAAATTCTCACATAAATATTATATATAAATTCTATATATTTAAAAAAGATGAAATGGTTTATGTAGTATTTTTTTTTCCTATTTTGTGATTGCTAATGTTTCTATAAATTTTCCAAACTTTCATCCATGATGGAAAAGAAAGTAATAATTGCCTGAAAAGTGGGAGTGATTGCAGCATTTAAGCATTCTAATGTTAATGAAAAATATTATAATCAATGCGAAAAGTTTTTATTTTCCAAAATGAGATCCTAATTTTGGGGGAATAACATTAGAAGATAAAGATATGTTAAAGTGTAATTTGCAAAATTTGATTTCTTGAAACATATTTTTGGTAATTTTTTATTTGTGATGTAAAAATTACATAATATACATAGAAAGTAATAAATGCGTCTATTTCCGAAGAAAAATCATCCTAGGCCCAGAGCATGGTCGCATTCAGGTCGGATCAGTTGAGTTGTGAGCCAGGATTGTTGGTGCATGGAGATAATTTAGCATTCTGCATCCAATAGCACGAGCTACATCCCATGGGTCATAACAGTTGAATTGGCGTTGCTTGGAACATAGGTGTAGCTATGAAATTCACTCTGCATCTCTGTAGAGATACAAAACGAAAGCATTTCAATAACAGTTTCAAATTCCGCTACAGTGGATATACCCCACAAGAATCCATACTCGTCCTGAACCACAAAAATGCATTCGAGCTTCAAATGAAGGAGATTGCGGGATAACAGTATAGAGCCTACTAACCCAAATGACTAATTCTCATAGTAATGATAGAAATTGAGGAAGAGAGAAATAAAGAGGAAAAATGAACTTACTATTCACTTATTAGCTTAACAGAATTGTAGTTCTTTAAGCTTAATTAATATAGGTACAATATCTATGTCTTGCATTCCGAAAACAAATATTACAATTATGAGAAATGAAATTGTCAATCCTTAGTCAAGGAAACAATATGAATAGTGTAAGCACCATATTCCTTTTCCAAATAGTCTGCCATCATTATGGAAAATCTTTGGAACGTAACATCAACAATTTCACTACTTCCAAAATGTTTAGCCATCAAAGACTCAAATGCAGCTCTCAAATGGTTGGCTACATACTCCCCCTTTGTATACTTATCGACTTTGTCTTTGTAACCATCATCCATGCATGCATCCCACCCTATATCGAACGTCTCAACCCTATTGATATGGAATGATCCTTCTTGTTTAATTATATTTTTCACTTCTTCAGCTGAAGATCCGTATTCTGGTATGTTGAATGTGTCCAATTTCGATTCTTGAATCAATCCCTACAACCAATGTTAAACCGTGAATGTTTATAATAATAAGACAAAAGACCTTGATGTTCCAAAGATGTTTTTCAACAGCCACCAGAAAAAGGAGCTACAGTAACAACATAAAACCGTTATAGATATGTATTAAAATTGTTATCTTACTCTTGTCTACAATATAGCAGATTAACATGCATTATATTAATAGCTCCCTCGTGTCGTGTACATTTTTGCAATAATTATCTCATTGTTTTTTTACAATTTAAAATAATTACAAATTAATATGTTACCATATAGTGAATATAGCAATAATTTTACATCAACTACTGAAAATCTATTGTATATATCAATTCTTTTTGTGTAATAGTGATATTACCTCAGAAACCATGTCCTTCAATATCATTCCAAGTAATTCAAAGATGTGGGGACTGTATTTATTGGATGGATACATGTTATCATCATGTCTTCCTAAGATGGAAAGAACCATTCGACCTAAAGGAACTATTTCCTCCGATCGAGCCTTTAAAAATGCTTTGAAATCTCTTTCAAATTGATCCAAATATGCTGCATGGACGGAAGGAGGACTTGTCTTTGCAAAGTAAATATTATCTTTATTTTCAGAAATTTTGGGTACCTATTACAATATACCAATCATAAGTTAAGACTACCAATAAAATTAAAAAATTTAGCTTAATTAACAAAACATATTTAGATCAATATATATATATATATATATATATTCTCTAAAACTTGATAAAATTAAAAGAAAAAAGATGTCACCTCAGATAATCAATGAAGGCTATTAAAAGAGTGAACAAAATAAAAAGTTTGATCAGGTGGAAAGAGCTTTCCATGAAAAGTTGCAGGTAATCAAGTTAACAAAAAATATATATAAAAGTTAATAAAATTAAAAGAAAAAGGTTGTCACCTTAGATAACCAATGAAGGCTATTAGAAGAGTGAACAAAATGAAGATTTTGAGATGGAAAAATCCTTCTATGGAAAGTTCCAGGTACAGCAGCAATGAAACAAGGCCCAAATTGACTGCCTTTTTCTTCCTCAATTTTTTTGTAAAAAGTTGGCAATAATCTGAATATAGAGTTAAAATCATTTCCCGAAAGATCGTTCAAGAAAACTTGAAATATTGGAGTTTTCATGTTCAAGCAACGACATTCTTCATCAATGGCTTCTATAATCTCCCGTATTGCCAACAAACTATTAGGTCCTGAAGAGCAACCCATATCTGCTATTGTTATGCATTCTGGCTGAATGTTCTTGTATAGCTCTATAATGCTTTCCTGTACTACCGGCTTTGCTTTTAGCACCACTTTTTTCTGTTTATTGCATCAAAATAAAAATTTATCTCTTATATCCATCAATATTTTTTTGTCGTTCTTTTCTTTCTTTAACAATAACGGTAAATAAGTGCTTATCTAAAGTAAGTTCATAAATTTATAGAAAAATTACTAATTACCGCCATAATATACTATTATGTTATGAAGTTTGAATAATATATGATTTGTCTACGGTAGTTTGACATAATATACTACCCCCATAAAGTTTGAAAATTATATTATTTATTCCTTGTAAATTGATATTAGACACTAGTAAGAAAAAATATTCTTTTTTGCTCAAAAAGGTACAAGTATAATAAATCAAATTTGCAGAAGTACTAATATAATATGTTAAAATTTCAGATGCTAAATAATATTATTTTTAAATATCAGGAGATACTACTACTAGTATATTATATCAAATCACATAAAGCAATTTGTATAATTTTTAAATTTCAGGAAAATACTAGTACAGTATGTTAAAGTACTGAGAATAAATAGTAATTTTTTCTAAATTTATTCATAAGTTAATCCAATCACGACCTTTTGTGTATTATTCATAGATAAAATGTTGAGATTGCAATGGTGTATGAATTAATTTTTTCATGATTTGATATTAGAAGAAAAATCCCTTCATATCACATTATTTATAGAAAGACAGACCTGTAAAAAGGAGTTGTTAGCGTAGCTACGGCCACCATCTCCTCCATTCATGTGCAGAATTTCCTCGAGTATTTCGTTTGACATTATATTTGAAAAAAACGATTTTCAAAATTTTTTTTTGTATTTTGTAATTTTTTTGAATTTTGAAATCTGTTTTAGATATAAATATATAAATAAATATTTTTTTTCTAAAAACAGATTTGAGAAAACGAGTTAAAACATCAATCAATTAAATAAAAAAAATTTAAAACATATTTTTCCAACATTCAAGAGCAATCCCGAACCTGCACAATGTTGCTCTCCATCTCCATAGCTTCTTTCCCTTGGTTGCTGTCTCCTATTTAGTAGAGACTAATACAAGCATGTTATATTTTTAAAAGACCAACAATGAACCTCCTATTATTTGAGATAATTTTCGTTTATTTGATACTATGTATTTTAAATAATGCAGCTAGGAGTGTGCATCGGTTCGGTTCGGTTTTAAACCGAATTGAATTTAAAAAACTGAATCGATTATAATTTATAAAAATCGAACCAAACTAATTAATATTTAAAACCGAACCAGAATATTTCGGTTTAATCGGTTTTGCTAGCTAATTAATTAAATTTATATAAATTATAATTATTATTATATTTTATCAATTATAATAAATTAGAACCAAATACCATAACTTTATTAATTATAATAAAATTAAATTAATTATCATAACTTTATCAAATATAATATATAACTTTATCAAACATAATATATAAATTAAAGTTATAATTAAATAATATAACTATAAATTAACAGAAAATAGCATAAATTATGATAAATTGATATAATCATTATTTCATCAACTACCATAATCATTACAAATTAAATTTAATTACCATAATTTTATAAATTATCATAAATTGAAATCAATTATCACAACTTTATAAATTGGGATAAATTAAAAAAAATTAGTATAACTTTATTAATTACTCCAAATTAAAATCAGTTAACATAAATTAAAATAAACTTTTATAGTTTATGACTTTACCCTACCATAAATCAAAATAAGATATTACAAATCATAATTTTTTATCTATTAAAAAAATACATATATAAATAAAAATTCAGTCGGTTCAGTTTAATCAATTTTTAAACATTTTAAGTCGAACCGAATAAACTGAACTTTAAATAAAAAATCGAACCGAATAAATTAAAAATGAACAAACCGAAAATCATTCAGTTCAATTTTGTAAACTCCTAACTGTAGCGCAATACACCACTAACTTTTTTTTATATTTGAAATATTTTTACGTAAATTATCTAGGGTTCAATGTATAATTTATAAGAATTTAGGATTTTTTGTTCGTTACCGACAATTGTAATTGGAGAACAACTAGTGCATTCAAACCTATGCCTTCCTAATTGCTATTTCAAAAGATAGTTTTATGAAAAGAGGGAGGAACTCATTGTTAGTTTTTTAAAAATTTGTTTGTATAGCTATAATTTATTAAAACCTTAGGGGGTTATATGTAATTTGCTTTCTGAAAAAAATAAGTAAATTGCTATGTCAAATTTAAATAATAATTTTATTTTGCTAGTGGAATTTTCATATTATATTTATGATAAGTCATTTTTTTGGTTATAAATTGAAATTTATAAACAAAAATATAATAAAAATTGAAAGTTCAAAGGGTAATATGTATAATATAACAATTGATAAAATCCCACATCGGATGGGTGTACAAAATTAATAGAATTTATAATGGTTTGGACAATTATCTATTCTTTAACAAGTTTTAGGAGAGAGTTAGGTCAAAGTCAATTATCTATTAAATTTTAAATGGTATCAGAGCTATAATTTGCGAGCAGTATTGTCTGCTATACTTTTATACTCCAGATAACTCCCTGCTATGGGTTTGAGTGTGAGAGTAGAGTGATAAAATCCCACATCGGTTGGGTGTAGAAAATTAATAAAGTTTATATTAGCTTGAACAATCCTCTATTTTGAGCTATCTTTTTGAAAAGAGTTAGATCCAAATCCATTATCTACCGAATTTTAGAATAACCTCTAATGAGCAATACGTTTATATATCCGGTGGATGCAGTGTCACCGGCTGAATGATCTTTGGGGATATGATTTGGTGGAACAAGAATGGGTCAAGTATCCAATGCCGGGACATAACTTGAAGGGCAGAGGTGGGTGGAGTTTGGTTTTGCTGGAATATATATGGAGATGGATGATGTTCATTAATAATTTTAATTCGGAGCGTATTTTGTACGGTTGGGATTAGAAATCATATAGTCATGTATACGAGAAATTCTTAAATAGATTTAGCCTACTATATTATCTGTAAACTAATCCAATCACGTGATAAACATTTAATTATTTTATTTACATTGATTGATATGAATACGATATGTATATATATCACCGTGTGATTAAATTAGTGTACAAATAACATAAGAGATTAGATCTATTGAAGAAATTTTCTAGGTATAGTGGGGAAGTGAAGCCGAATGATTTGGGGGACATGGGAACTGGATGATGATGATGGATATGCATTATTGGACACTGAGACATTGGTATGAAAGAGGCTTAATTATGGGGAGGGAAGAAAAAGAAATCATCCTGGGCCAGGAGGATGGTGCGCATTCGGGGCGGTCGGTTGAGCGGTGAGCGTGGATTGTCGGTGTATGGGGTTAATTCTCCTAGTTCATGACATTTTATTTTTTAATCCTTCATCCTTGTTTGGACTTTTATAAAAAAAAAATAATTTTATTACTTAATAAGTAGTTTAAGCTTATGAAATTATCAGGGGATTACTCACTCTTACTATTAGAAATTAAGGAAGAGAGAAATATAGAACATGGACGAAGTCAAGGAATATAAAAAAATTAGCCGAATAGAATTGTAGTTCTCACAGCTTAATTATTTATAAGAATACAGCTGCCAATATGGGTACAATATTTATGCCTCTGCAGTTAATATTCTTAATACAATTAGACATGACAATTGTGAGAAATGAAATTGTCAATTCTTTTACCGCATTTCCAATAGTTGTCTTTATTTTAAGGAGTATCTTAAG
This sequence comes from Balakata baccata, assembly GCA_949630135.1. Lineage (NCBI taxonomy): Eukaryota > Viridiplantae > Streptophyta > Magnoliopsida > Malpighiales > Euphorbiaceae > Balakata > Balakata baccata. The sequence continues at coordinate 74,071 of CATIWF010098250.1, forward strand.
GTATTTTAAATATAGAGAGAAAAATTTTACAAGTCCAATAGACTCTTTATATTTTTACTATTAATTTTATTTTATCCATGGTAAATTAATATTTATTAAAAGAAATAAATAAATTATTTTTATTATAATAAAAGAAAAAAATCACACACCAATAGAAAGATAGAACATATATAAAAAGTTGATGTGCTTTAAATGATATATAGAATAGAAAGTAAAATTTGGCTTTCTAGACGTAGATAGTCAAACTCACTATTTTTTTAAAAATTTTAAAAATAAAAAGCCTATTACAAACCCTTTTATAAATTTACTCTTTAAAATAAAAAGAAAATTCAAATAAAGAGTTTATTGGAAATGTTGTTCTTCTTACATGGAAAACACCACATTCCTTTTCCAAAGAGTCTGCCATCATTACAGAAAATCTTTGGAATATAACACTAACAATTTTACTTCGTATGCTTGTTTAATTTGTCTCTGTAACCATCCTATATCGAATGTCTCAATCCAATTTTACATATGTGTTTACAAAAATGACATTCCTCACCCCTAGCACCTATAATTCCCATATTGCGAACAAATTATTTGTTGTGGTTGTGAAGGGCTCAATGTTATCCACTTACATCATACTGATAAATTCCTCTTTATTTTGTATTATTAGTTTACTTATAATTATCTCTTCATGGGTACCATTCACGTTGACGTTGTACATCTAATACACTTAATCAAATATAATTTTAGCCAATTCTAATAGAGAAAACTTTAAAAAAAAAAAAAATGGACTGTTCAAAATCCAGTTGGGTTAACAACTCTACTCCAGAAACATGATCATTTCCTAGTCATGGAAATAACCATAAGGTTACACAAAGCAATCCCTTTATCCAAGTAAATCTGAAAACATGCATGAAGGAATCATCTATGGAAAACATCACCAATTATGCCATCTCCAATTTGCGAACATGGACCGGCTCTCATCATAGCTGCTGCGTGCTTCCCTATATATGTCAAACTCCAACTCACTCGTCTCCATAATATTCAGCACCAATTCTTCAAGTGGTGTGATACCAAAGGAACCTCCAGTTTCGATTAGATGCTTCTCTTCTTGCGCAGAAGGAGCATATAAACTAAATATTCCAAGAATCCAACATAATATGCATCGAATTAAACAAATCAGAACATGAATTGAAGTGTGAAATTCTGAGTATATACAAACAAATTAATAATAATAATAATAATAATAATAATAATAATAATAATAATAATAATAAAACAATAAAAAAAGAGGATATTTTAAACTTGCAGTGTTTAGCAGTGTTGGAGTTATGAGAGGGAAAAACAAAAAAACAAACATAAACAAATCTTAAACATAAAATCACAAAAACAGAACATAACTGATTTATAAAAACAGTTTTTTTTTTTTTTCTTACAAAAGTTTCTGACAAATACCTCTCTCAAATATACTCGCGTACACTTCATTTTACACCCTTACTGTTAGGCTGCTTCTATAGCAGTAAGTAGCGGTCATGTTTCAGTTTCATCACCCTTCACATGAAAAGTGTACCATCACATTTAAAAATACAAGAATGTCATCTGTCCATTATTCCTTGCCCATACTTCTCTACCAAATTCAACTAAAACAATATTTTTTTAAGCAAAGAATCTTACATCACATCGCAAAAATCTCGGCAAATTCCAATAAGCACCATCAACAGTCAATAGCCGTGCCTTTCTGCCCTGATTCAAAATCTTATTTCGGCACTGATTTTATTTAGTTTTACTCCAGTACAACTGTATAACAAAGAAATTTTGGGCCAAATATTGCATAAGAATCTCTAAATCACCAAATAAGGGGATTACTCATTTTTATTACTTGAAATTGAGGACGAGGAAAACAGAGGGAAAAGGAAATTACTATTCACTCATTAGCTGAATAGAATTGTAGTTCTTACAGCTTAATTATATATTCATAAGAATACAATAGCTAATATGGTACTTATGCCTATCTCCATTCCTAACACAAACATGCTAATTATGAGAAATTAAATTGTCAATCCTTTGTCATGGAAATAATATGGAAAGTGTAAGCACCATATTCCTTTTCCAAATAGTCTGCAATCATTATGGAAAATCTTTGGAATATAACATCAACAATTTCACTACTTCCAAAATGGTTGAATATGAGGGACTCACCGCCAGCACCTCTCAAATGGTTGGCCACATACTTCCCCTTTGTGTACTTGTCAACTTTGTCTTTGTAACTATCATCGATGCTTGCATCCCACCCGATATCGAATGTCTCAATCCTATTGATATTAAATGACCCTTCTTCTATAATCACATTTTTCAATTCTTCAACTGAAGCTCCATATATTGGTGCATTGAATGTGTCCAGCTTTGATTCTTCTATCAATCCCTACAACCAATAAAACCGTGAAAATTTATAACAAGACGAAAGACCTTGATGTTCCAAATAAGTTTTTTAAGCATCACTACAAAAATGAGTTACAAGAACAACATAAAATTGTTATTCAGCAGTCTACAATAGCGGATTCACAAGCATTCCATCAGCACTCTCTGTTGTAGAATATTACAATAATTTAAATATCTAATTGCTATTTTTAGAATTTAAAACAATAACTAATTAACATGTTGCCTTATATATAGTTAATATAGCAATAATTTTACTGGTGCGACTAAAAATTTATCATATTTGTATATATAAATTCCTTTTGTGTAATAATGATATTACCTCAAAAACCATGTCATTCAACGTCATTCCAAGCAATTCAAAGAGGTGGGGAGTGTATTTGTTAAATGAATGCATTTCATCATCCCGTCTTCCTAAGATAGTAAGAACCATTCGGCCTTGAGGCATCATCTCTTTTGATCGAGCCCTTAAAAATGCTTTAAAATCTCTCTCAAATTGATCCAAATATGCCTCATGAACGACAAGAGGACTTGTCTTTGCCAAGTAAATATTACCCTTATTTTCTGAGATTTTTGGTGCCTATTACAATATACCGTCATATGTTAAGACTGCAGATAAGATTTAGCTTAATTAATAATAATTGTATAGATCGAGATTGTGTGATGTTGACCTCTAATATATATATATATATATATATATATATATAATCTAAAATTTAATAAAATTAATAGATTTGGAAGGTTATCACCTCAGATAACCAATGAATGCCATTGGAAGAGTGAACGAAATGAAGAAATTCTGGTGGAAATAGTCTTCCATAGAAAGTTCCAGGCATAGCAGCAACGAAACAAGGACCAAATTGGCTACCTTTATCTTCCTCAATTTTTTTGTGAAAAGCAGGCAATAATCTGAATATAGAGTCAAAATCATTCCCAGGAAGATCGTTCAAAAAAACTTGAAAGATTGGAGTTTTCTTATTTAAGCGATGACATTCTTCATCAATGGCATCTAAAACATCCCGTATTGGCAACAAAGAATTGGGTCCTGAAGAGCAACCCATGTTTGCCATTGTTATGCATTTTGGCTGATTCTTCTTGTATAGCTCTACAATGGTTTCTTGTAATATTGGCTTTGCTTTTAGCATGACCTTCTGTTCATTATAGCAAAATAAAAATTTATCTCTTATATCAATCAATATTTTTTTTGCATTTTTTTTCTTTCACTAACATTAACTTTAATAAATATATTTATCTAAATAGAACCACGAATTTATTCACAAGTTAATCTAATCACAACCATTTGTGCATTTTTCATAACAAGATGTTGAGACCAAAAGGTGTATAAATTTTTCATGATTATATAGGAAGAAAATCTCATCATTTCACATATATACAAAGACAGACCTGTAAAAAGGAGTTGCTGGCGTAGCTATGGTCTCCATCTGCTCCATTCATATGCAGAATTTCCTCCAGCTGTGGATGAACATTGTTCCTTTCCATCTTTAGCTTCTTTCCCTTGCTTGTTATGTCCTAATTAGTAGAGTATATGGAAAACGCCATTTACTGAGGTATAATACTAACACTTAAGATTCCTTATTATAGATACAAACAACATATGCTGATTGGTAATTTCCTATGTATGTATTTTACACCATCATATGTGAAGATGACATATTGGACTTGAATGACAATTTTGCCATCAATACTATGAAGGTTTTAAATATCCATGTCATATTTTTATTTTTGTAAAACTTTTGTAATGTATGGTGGATTCAGTGAGTTCGTGGTTTCACAAAATAAAAATTAAAAAATCAATCAAATTGAGTGACAATTATGCCATCAATAATATGAATGTTTTAAATATACATGTCCTATATATTTCTTGCATGCTTTAAATGTTTTAGGCATTTGTAACATTATTAAAATAATTAAAAAGCTAATGCAATAACTCTATTTTATAAATAATTGATTATTGACATACAGATCTCTTAAATGTCAAAATTTAATGATCATAATTTTTTCTTATTAAAATCAAATTCATGAAACTTACTAGCATGCCATATATAGGACAGGAAGACATGCATGCCAGATATCTACAGAAAATCAACTGGCTCTGTGGTGACCCCTGGATGTTGATAGCACATGATTGAGGACAAACAGACCTCTTTTAAAATATGTGGCTCAAATTGATTGGGAAAAAAAAATGGTTACCCAAACTTACTTTTTAAGAACAAGTTTTGAGATGTGGATGAAATTAATTGGACAAGGAAGTTGGTCCCCAATCATAAATGAGGAAGAAAAGCTTCGACAGTATAGCAGATTATTGAAGCAAATTAATCAATAGTTACTTGAGGTGTATATGGTTCGGTCCAATCCAGAAATCAGAAAATCTCCAATATTGTCTTGAAAATTTGGGAATTTATAAAATCAAGTCTTGTATTTTATTGAAAATAAATCTCCGTATTGTAATTGTCCAAAAAACTCAGGACAATTCAGTATGGTTCTTTGGGTCTTTCAGTATTGAAAGGTACGGTACAAAACAATTCAGTACTCGGATAATTTAAAATTTTTAAAAATTAGTTCTACTAATTTCCAAAAACCATACACTTGTAACTATTTACTAATTATCTACATATGCAGTTAATGCAATTTCATAGAAGAGAGATAATGCAGATGCCTAATGCAACAAGAAATCAATGTGAAGATCATTACTGAAACAAAATTCTTCTTGGAGGGGGCAAGGTGGGAGTGTGAAACTGGCTAGATAGTTTGAGAAATGATACTTTTTTATATTTGTAAAAGAAAGGCTACAAAAAACCAAGGAGAAGACAGGATATATAGGCATCAACTTTATGAGAATAACTTCACAAACTAGAATGAAAACCACAAAAAACTTATTACTGAAACTCAATTGTAGAATAAGCAACGGAGATAAAATTGCTAGACTTTTATAACATTTAGCAATATATAGGTAAACTTTTACTAAATTTTACATAAAAAATAGCACCAACCGAAAACAAAATGGCATAATTATATTAGCTATAACCTTTAGTACATCATTTGAACACCCCTAATTGGTATTATAGTTGGATAATGACACTATGACAGGATAAAAAATGATTGTTGAAGAACTCAAGAACTGTTAGAAATTTAGAATAGAATTTTGGGATTGGCAATTCTACTTAATTACTAAAGCAAGTTTTGATTCAGTATTTTGAAGCCACTAAAAACAAGAGTTCAACTAAAACTCTGCAAAAGATTTTGGCCAAGTAATAACTAATAAAAGCATCCCCAACAATACTCTTTATCTCATTTTCTATTATATTATAAAAAATTCACACCCTATTTTAGTTTGTCTTGAAAATTGAATGCACTCCAACAATACTCCTTATCTCACTTCCTATTTTAATTTTTTATTGATAAAACCATCTAGAAAGAAAATGAAGAGAGATAGTAAGAGACAAAAAATAAGGAAAGAGAAAGAAAAGAGCAAAAAATATGAGAAAGAAAAGAGCAAAAAATATGAAAAAGAAATAATAAAATATTACCTATGAGCTCCTAGTGGTTATTAAATATGAGGAGAGAGAATGTAAATTTTAAGAAGTAAGATAAGTAAGGAGAAAGATAGGGAGACTATTGGAAGGGATAAAACTCCTTAAATTTAGTTAAGGAGAGAAATAGGGAGGTTGTTGGGGATGCTTTAATACAGAAAAAATAATATGTATTTCGCTAATCGGTTTATAGATTTTCAAACAGTCAATATTCTAGAAACGTGTACTGAGTTTTTCTTATTAATAATCCCACATTTGATACAAGTATTTGAAGAGTATATATACACCTACAGTAACAACTTGTATAGCAAATAATAGGAGATTACAAATTTGAATTATACATAAGTTGTGAATGGGTAGTTAGCAAAGGTTATCAGCTGATACGCCCCCCCACAAGCTGATGGTGAAATAGGAAGTAACCTCAGCTTGTCCTTGAAGTGATGGAATTGAAGTTTAGATAGTGGTTTTCTAAAAAGATCAACTAGTTGATCTGCTGAGGAAAGTGCGGCTACAGTTAACTCCTGAGCAACCAGATGCCAGACAAAATGATAGTCCACCTCCATGCGACGAGTCTGAAAATGAAATGCAGGGTTGGAGGACAAAAACACAGCACCCACATTGTCACACCACACATGAGGTGGTTGGGTAAAATTGACACCCAATTCACAACCATTTGATTTCAACACAAGCATTTGCCAAAGCTTTGAATTCTGACTCAGTAGATGATCTGGTCATAGTACTCTATTTTTTCGAATTCCAAGCTAGTAGTTTGTTACATAGAAAAATGAAATATCCTCTTGTGGAGTGGCAATCGTTCGGGCATCCGGCCCAATCGGCCTTGCTGAAGGCAATCAACTTATTAGCGAGTTTCTTGTGATAAGAATAGAATGACTTAAGGTGCCTTGAAGATAACGTAAAATTCGTTTAAGAGGTTTGAAATGAATGTTGGTTGGTCGGTGCATGAATTGACATACTTTATTTATAGAAAATGAGATGTTAGGCCGAGTAAGGGTGGCATACTAGAGACCACCACAAAGCTTTCGATACTTAGTTGCATCATCTTGGGAAAGTGGGGTGCCACAAGAGCGGGATAAAGAAATACCTATGGCCATTGGAGTGGGGCATGGCTTGCAACTCTTCATACCTGCAGATGTCAAAAGGTCATTAATATAAGCCCATTGAGAGAGGGTCAAACCAAGCTTGTGGGACTGCACTTCTAGACCAAGGAAGTAGTGAAGGTTTCCTAAGTCTCGAAGGATAAACTCCTTGGAAAGTTGAGAAATAATAGATTGAACTAATTTAGAGGCATTCCCAGTAATTATTACATCATCCACATACACTAGTGAAAAACATGTCTGCTAATCATGATGATAGAGAAATAAAGAAGAATCTGCATTAGAGCCAACAAATCCAAGTTGCAACAAATAATTACTAAGCTTTTGAAACTAAGCCCGTGGTGCTTATTTCAAACCATATAGGCTTTGGTTCAGTTTGCAAACATAATTGGGATGAGTTTTCTCAATAAACCCCAGTGCCTGCACCATATAGACAATATCTTCTAAATCGCCATTCAAAAATGGCATTGTTTGGACCAAAAGGAAAATTTTTTGGTATCATACAGACGGAGGAGTGGATATATGGCACAACCAAAGGTCCTAAGGAATGCATAATCTGGTGGCTTGTGAAATAATAGTGAAAAAGCGATTTTATTGTTAATAGATGAACCTGGCAGTCTGTTTATTAAGAATATAGCATTTTCAAACGAAAATTCCCAAAATTTGAATGGTGTTCCATTATGACCAAGTAAAGCCAAGCCTATGTCCACAATGTTTCTTATTTTTCTTTCAGCTGTTCCACTATGCTCATGGGTGTGTGGACATGAGATTCTATGAATAATACCGTGTTCTTTAAAAAATTTGCTCAATGGTCGAAATTCCCCACCCCAATCAGAATTGAAGGACTTGATGGAGGTGTTAAATTGCTTCTCTACCATACTTTTGAATTGAAGGAAAATAGTAAACACCTCACTTTTGCATTTCATGGGGAAAAACCATGCAAATAAAGAATAGTCATCAATAAAAATGACAAAATATTTATAACCAGAAAAGGAACATAGAGGGGTAGGACTCCAGAAATCAGAATGAATCAACTCCAAAGGTGATTTACTATGATGAAATGTTAATGGCAAAGAAGTTTTATGAAGCTTCCAAGACGCTTATTTGAACTAAGACGCTTATTTGAACACAATAACTGAAACTGATTAACCAAATTTTGAACAGTTTGCAGGTAAGGATGCCCAAGTCGATTGTGCCAATCCTCCAAGCTTGCGAGATAAGCGAAGTACTTAGTAGAATTGTGGAGGGAAGATGGTTGAAGCTTGTAAAGACCCAACTCACTTGTTCCTCGCAGCAGCGTTTTCTTGGTATTCTGGTCCTTGACAAAACATTGGTTTGCATGGAACTCAAAAAAGCAATTGTTATCCTTACAAAATTTTTGTACAGATAACAATGGCTTTGTAACAGATGGAACATGCAATATATTGTTTAAGTGCAAAGTTTTGGATGGAGATGAAAGAAAATTGTTGCCAACACAACAATGGATAATGGTGAGCCATTTCCAACCACCAAAAAATCGTTACCCTTGTAATCATCAAAGATACTCAGTGATAAATAAATCAGGTGTGACATGGTGTGTAGCTCCAATGTCAAGATACCACTATGGTTCTGGAGTTGATGGCACAGAGGACGAAACTTCAGGTGGAGTGGGTAAAATGGCCATATTAGCTTTCGGTTTTGTATTGAAGGGGCAAACTGATGATTGCTTGAAGGTGTTTGGATTTCCAAAAACACGGCGCTGAAGAGACAAGTCAAAGCGACGTCTACAATCAAGAGCAATGTGATTGTTGTTGGTAAATTAGGAAAGATATGATTTTAAGAATAAAATCCTATAATCAAGGAAAAATTTGTTATTTCCTTGATTATAGGAATTCCATATTTGATTATTTCCTTTATTGTTGATTATTTGATTATTTCCTTTATTGTAGGGATTCTAGACTCTTTCTTCCTCTATAAATATGTAACCTATTTTTCTGTCAAAATAAGAAAAAAGAGATTCAGATTTTTTTCTTCTTCTTCCTATTGTTTTTTTCTACAATTGTTATACCCACAAATCTGACAAGTTTGTTGTTGTTGAGTTGAATACCCATGTCTGCCTTGATTACCTTGTTTGCCATTACCTCTATTATTGGAATTTGAGGATGCCCAAGAATGATGAGAATTACCAATAGGAGTTGTGCGTTGAACCAGATTAGCCATTGGTATTTGTGGTTGTTGTGCCTTTAAGAGTAGTTCGTATGCTACCAATTGCCCGTGAAGATCATTGAAAGAAATCGGGTCTGCCTTTAAGAGTAATTCGCATGCTACCAATTTCAAAATACTATGGCATTGAATTTTGCAGATGAGATTGACTGCCCGGCTAATGCTAAGGAGTCTGCTATAGCTTTGGCTTGGTATAGGTAATGAGAGACATTTATCATCTTTTGAAAGATTGTGAAGTTCAATATGCAACTGTGTTCGCTAGGCATGACTAACCACTCCATAAGCTGCGGATACAACCTTCTAGACTTCAGCAACCGAGTTTAAGCCACTGAGAAGAGGATAAACTTCCTTTGTAATTGATGATAGAAGCCATGAGAATAACAATTGGTCTTTATTAAACCAGGTGTAATCGGGATTGATTTCTTTGAGGCCTGTAGAAGGATTGATCAATTCTTTTGGTGGTTTCGTCAAGGATTCCATGGAGGTTGTAAAAATTGAGTAGGGGTGTAAATAGCAATTTCCACGGGATAAAATTTGTTGAATTAAGTTTGATGGAAAAGGTTTGATGAATATGGGTAGGAGTGGTGGTAGAGGAAGAAGAGATGAGTTTGGGAAGGGAAGGGAAGGGACAATGGTGGATGAGGAAGAAGACACGATGAGAAGTTTGGCTCTGATACCAAGTCAATATACTGGAAACGTGTACCGAGTTTTTCTTATTAATAATCCCACATTTGATACAAGTTTTTGAAGAGTATATATACACCTACAGTAACAACTTGTATAGCAGATAATAGGAGATTACGAATTTGAATTATACATAAGTTGTGGATGGGTAGTTAGCAAAGGTTATCGGCAGATACAAACTAAGTAAAGATCTTACAATTTTCAATTAAAGAGCACCAAATAATCAATCCAAGGATATCCAATTTTGATAACCTTATACCAAAATACCATGAAACATAAAAGTAGCACATCTGTACAACCCAGTGAAATAATAGATGCAAAACAAGAGAAAGACCAAATCAACCCACAGTTATGGACTACTATATAATGGTTAGGAGTATAATTAGATGCTGAATACATGTTTGGGACCTCCAATAGTTAAGGCTTCAATAAAGGCAAGAACAAGCAAAATTCTTTGTGATTGAATTATCAAAGTCAACATTTTCACTCAAATTTTCCTCAACAGTAGGTCAATACATCAGCAAATTCAAAAGGCAAGAGATAGTACTTCCTTGCTATTAATCATTTCATACGCCTAACTAAGCTACTAGTCATAGTACTTCCTGTCACAACCAACAAATTATTCAATATTCTTAAGACATTCAGGGCACTTGCACAAAATGTAAGTTTATTTTCTTAGTTTAGGTTAGGAGTGTCATAGTAGATGCCAATATGTATATTTTCTTTATGGTTCTCCCAGAAAAAAAATGGAAAGATTTAAGTTTCTATTTAGGGTCCATGTCCCATATACACACACACTAAAAGGGGATGCCAAGAGAGACAATTGAAGATACAGAGATAATTAGAGATTGACAGAGGGTAAAAAGTAGAAACCAGAAATAGTAGGAAAAACAATATCAAACATAGTTTTCAAATCATAAGGATCATAAAACTGAACAAACCCTATATGATTAAAATTATAGGCATATGTTAATCTATAATTTTGGTCAATCAGATTTGCATGCCCTTATTTAATTATTTTAGACCTGATTCGTTTTATATTATGCCTCCACCTATCTCTGCCCCTCTGTCTCGCTTTTCTCTACTTCTTGTTGTATAGAGGAAAAATCTACACATATAAATAAAAGTCATAAACATGAAATTCACCAATTTAAAAGCAACAACCCCAAAGAATAAAAGATAATATAATTGCTATACAATGTCAAAAAAAAAAAAAAAATTGAGCTCAAAATGGTGTTCTTTAGACTGAATATGCATCAGATGACTGGAATATTGTTTCATAAGGGTTTAGAACAAGATTAGGATTAAACTAACCTTGATTCTATATGTCCAGGGTTTTAACTCCTCGGTAATGTGAACAAGCTTCTGCTCATCTCTAGTCAGCCTCGTTGTTATCTGATGTGGATTTAGAAGTCCCGGTGTGTCAAATAACTTCTTGTGCGCTGGAAAAGCACCTTCAACCCTAACAATCCCTAACAGGTGCCTCTGTTAAATGAGTTAAGTTTCCCACAACTCCACCAGCCCACTTCCTCACTGAGTCAAGGAAGCGTAACTGCAGCGTGTAGAAGAAGAGGGAAGTGCGGCTGTGGCGTGGAGAAGAACAGAGAAGTGCGGTTGCGTGTGGAGAAAAAGAGGGAAGTGCGGCCCCGGAGGCGGCTGAGGAGAAGAAACGTGCGGTTGCAAGAGGGAAACAAGGGACTGACGTTTTAACAATTACATCATGTGCCTTTATAATTTTCAAAAATAATATTTAAATTTGATTTTTTATTTTCAAAAGTAACATTTGGCATAAAAATGCATATAAAAAAAATTTATAATTGTTGTTAAGAGTCTAAAAAAATAGATTTAAAATTTTTTTATTTAATTAACTGATTTTTTAAATTTTATATAATATTTTTTTGAAATATATGTTTAAAAAAATATTTATTTATCTATTTTTATTAAAATTAATTTTTAAAATTTAGAAAAAATTAAAAATATAAATTTTTTTAAAAAGTGTTTTTTTAAACACAATACCATATAAAGTCATAAAGCGTTTGAGAATATAATAATATATTTTGAAAAAAATTTTTGTATTTTGTATATTTTTAGTTTTAAAAATTATTTTTGGATAGAAGTAAATAAATAAATATTTTTTTAAAAATAAATTTAAAAACTTAATTTATTAAAAAATTAAAAAAATTAATCAATTAAATAAAAAAAATTTATAATCTACTTTTAAAATACGTAATAGTAATTTCAAACGCTCCAAATAATAGTTCTACATAGCAACCAGATTGATAGGGGATAACTAGATTATGTTTTTTTTTAAAAAAAAATGAGTTAACAAAAATTGGCCAACTTAGCAAAACGTTGCATTTGAGCGTAAAGAACAAATCAAGATTATTAAATTCGGTCGGTTCGCAAATTGGAAAAGGCACTGAACCTAGAATTTAAGATTTCAATATTGGAGTTAAAATGGTCTATATAAAATTTTTTAAAATATAATATTTAATATGTTTGATGTGAGACATATTCTATATATAATAATATATTCAAAAGAGCAATATTCATATATTCAATAAAATGCCAATTTTTATAAATTTAAGATAATATTAGTTTTAATATTTAATTAAAATTCAAGATAATATTAAAATTTAAGGGCAATTTTCATATTTAATTATTTTTAATATATTAAAACTTCTGAGAAAAATAAATTAAAAGAAAATGGTTAGCATTTCTTTTTAAATAAAAAACCTCAAATTATAATAGAAAAATAATATAAAAAAGAAATAAAAAAATATTATAAAAAAAATTCCACATAGAAAAAAATAAGAAAAAACATGACATAACATCTTATAAATAAATGTTGATTAAGTCTTCAAAAATATGTTTACTCTAACCACTTTAATTAGTTTGTCGTTAATTCATTTAGTTTTGGGATCAATTTTCTAATTAAACTGATTGAATTAACTATGTTGGACTATATTTAATAATTAAAATTTTTTACACAAAATTAAAATAATGCGGCAAAATTGTTCAACCTATTCAAGTTGATCAATTCTTGATTAACCTGATTAGATCACCAGTTTTGAGGCCATGCCATTTTTCCCTCTAGATCTAAGAGTAAAAACTGCCCAATCTAAGATATAGTTTCCAATTTTTCCGGTTAAACTGGCTGACGACGGTTTTTATAACATTGGAACAAATATTTCATTTGGTATAAAGAATTGCGTAATTAAATCAAAGAATTAATTACTAATTCTACACAAATTATATCATGGTTTCATGTTCGTGATGTTTTGTGAATTCTTTAATAATTCACGATCGTTTTTTATTGGACTATTATTTTTTCTCCATGTCCATCGTGTTTTGTTGTTTCTTCTTATTCTTACTATTCTTCTCTTCTTCTTTTTCTTGTTCGAAGAGAAAAAGAAAAAAATTCTATATATTTGAAATTTATTTTAAAGAAAGAAAATAAAAAAAAATTGTATATTTGTTTTATAGAGAGAAAATTTTTGAACTTGTATATCTGATTTTATTTTTTAGTATTTTGAATGTTTTAATTATTTATTATTTATTGTTTTGGATGAAAAATATTGGTTTTGATATATTTATAGAAGAAAATGGTTGAAAATGAAGATTTCAATGAATAATATAGAGAGAGAATGGAATGTTGAAGGTTGAAGACGATAAATTTAGTAGAAACAATGATATGTAAGCGATGAAACTGCAAGTTGTAATCAATGAACTAGTAGCTTTTAAACAATAAATTTGGAAGTTCAAAACGATGAACATGTAAATTATAAACATTGAACCCGTAATTTCTAAATGATGAACCAACAAGCGATCTTACAAATTCTAAATGATGAACTTGTAAATTATAGACCATAATTCACCACACATAATTCGTTATTACTAGAAAAATAATATTTACTATTGCTCCCATCAATCAAATAAGATTGCATTATTAATTATACTGTTAGCACTAATATTTGATCTTACAATTTTTTTTTTCTCTTTTTGAACAACTTTGATTCTTCAATCAATCCCTACAACCAATATTAAACATGAAAGTTTATAATAAGACAAGAGACCTTGATGTTCCAAAGATGTTTTTCATCAACCACCACAAAAATGAGTTACAAGAACGACATAAAATTGTTATAGCATCTGCAACTAAAAATTTATTGTATATTTGTATGCGTCAATTCTTTCTGTGTAATATGATACCTCAAAAACCATGTCATTCAGTATCATTCCAAGTAATTCAAAGATGTGGGAAGTGTATTTGTTAGATGAATATTACACTTCATATTTTCTTAAGATGGTAAGAACTATTCTGATTTGGACACAACGTTTCTTCTAATCGAATCTTTACAAATGTTCTAAAATCTCTTGAATTGATCCAAATATGTTTTATGGAGGACAAAAGGGCTTGTCTTTGTCAAGTAAATATTGCCTTTATTATCAAAATTTGTTGGTACCTAGTACAATATATTGGTTATAAGTTAAGAGTGCCAATAAGATTTAGTTTAATTAACAATTCAAGTTTAGATCAAGATTGTGAGATGTTGACTTCTAATTTATACTCTAAAAATTAATAAAATTAAAAAGTTGTTATCTTAGATAACCAATGAAAACTATTGGAAGATCGAACAAAATAAAGAGCTTGAAGTGGAAAGAGCCTTCTATGCAAAGTTCTAGGCATAAAAGCAATCTGAATTGACTACCTTTTTCTTCCACAATTTTTTTGTAAAAAGTTGGCAATGATCTTAATATAGAGTTAAAATCATTCCATAGAAGATCGTTCAAGAAAACTTGAAAGATTGAAGTTTTCTTGTTCAAGCACTGACATTAATGTTCATCAATGGCATCTATAAATTGCCAACAACATCTACTATTGTTATTCATTCTGACTGAATATTCTTGTATAGCTCTATGATGCTTTCTTGTAATACCGACTTTGCTTTTAATATCACGATCTTCTGTTTATTATATTAAAATAAAGATTAATCTATTATATCAATCAATATTTCTTCTGTTCTTTTCTTTCTATCTCTAACATTAATTGTAAATAAATACTTAATCTAAAGTACGTCCATGAAACTATTCATAAATTAGTCCAACCGCAACCTTCTATTTATTTTTCATAAATAAGATGTTGAGACTGGAATGATATATAATTAATTTTTCATGATTTATTATAAGAAGAAAAATCCCTTCATATCACATATATAGAAAGACTGACCTGTAAAGTGGAATTCTTGGCGTAGCTGCTGTATCCATCTCCTCCATTCATGTGCAGAATTTCCTCTAGCTAGGGCTGAACATTGTTCCTCTCCATCTCCATAGCTTCTTTCCCTTGCTTTCTATCTCCAATTTAGTTGAATATAATACTGCCACCTTTTCCGATGAATTATAAGTTAGGGAAGCAGAGAGTGAGATTTAAACCTGAATTGTTTGAGAGACTTAAAAAAAGGTCTTCAACTAACTGAGCCATAGGTGCTTCTCATTATAGTTAATACTACCACCTAAGATTCCTTTTTTTTTTGATACAATATATGCTGATCGGTAATTTCCTTTATATGGATATATTTGGCTTTCACACTATCAAATCTGAAGGGGACATGTTGGACTTGAATGACAATTTTGCCATCGATATACTACTATATATGAATGTTTTAAATATCTATTTTATATATTTTTTTAAAGTTCTTTATGAAGCTTTTGTAATGTATGGTGGATCGAGTGGATTTTAGTGGTTTAATAAGACCCACCAAATAAAATTAAAAAAAAAAATCAATGAATTTGAATGACAATTTTGCCGTCAATAATATGAATGTTTAAAATATCCATGTCATATTTCTTGCATTTTTGTAATATTTTAGGCATTTGCAACATTAATTTTTGAAATAATTAAAAAGCTAATGCAATAACTCTCTCTTTTTAGTTATTGATTAATTATTGACATGCAGATCTCTTAAATGTCAAATCCTTTTTCTTTTGAAGAAATAATTGTCAAATCTTAACGAACTTAATTTTTTCTCTTAAAATTGAGACAGTTTTGGATAGCTAAATTGAATCTACCGTATTATTTGTAGACTAATTCAATTATAAAATAACATATATACATATTATTTTCATTCAACCAATAAAAATAAAATAATTAAATACATATGATTTAATTAGTTTAACTAATATACCGGATCTACGTAAAATTTCTCCTCAAAATCAAATTCATGAAACTTAGTAGCATGCGCTATATAAGGCAAGTCGAGACATGCATGCCAGACATGTACTCAAAATTTAACTGCTGCCACACCTTGGACTTAATTAATACCAATATACAACAATTAAAAAATTTAGTAATAATTTACAATAAAGTAATAAGTCCTGATATTATTTCATATTAAAAAAATTTACTATTTATTCTCTGAAATTTGATATAATATACTTATATTATTCTTAGGATTAAAAATTATACAATTTTCTTTATCTGTTTTATCTCTATTAAAATATGTAGTTATTTTGTTAATTTTAAGATATTTGCTGTAAATTAGAATAAATATTTTTTTAAAGAATACTAGTATAATATGTCAAATTTCAGGATACTAAGACATTAGATCAAATTTGCATGAAATGCTAGTACAAAATTTTAAATTTCAAAGAGTAAATGATAATTTTCTTTTTGTCATTTAATTACAATTTAATATTTTTTTAATGAAATGACATATTAATAAAATATGATAAAACAGAAAAGACGACCAATTTGTGAATACATCCGGTGGATGCGGTGTCGCCGGCTGGATGAATGATCTATGGGGATATGATTTGGTGGAATAAGAATGGATCAAGTGTCCAAACCCGGGAGATGAAGGGCAGAGGTGGCTGTTGTTTGGTTTTGCTGGAATGGAGATGGATGATGTTCATTAATAGTTTCGATTCGGAGCGTATTTTCTACGGTTGGGATCGGAAAATACAAAGTCATGTACAGTGGGGAAGTAGACCCAGTAAATTATATTACGCACTTGAATGTACAGTGCTAAATGCTCTAAGTGAACTCACACTTGCTAGATTTTTTTGATATATTATTTAATAACAGTAATTTTTTGGAATTTAACGATTGTTTCTCTCAATTCTTTGTTTTCGGTAGTTTTTTCTGTTGATTTTTTTACTTATTTTGTTTATTACTCTTGACTATCCCATTTTTCCATTGTTGGGCAAAATTTTCTTATTTTGTTGCTGCTGTTCGATTTATTTTTTTATAATTCTTTATTAGATTGCAAATGGATGCACACATTTCATTTGAAAATGCAATTTGTAAGAGTTTAATTTGTGAGAATTAAGATAATAATCAAACATAGATGAAAAATAAAAAAAAATTCATGAAAACATATACAATTATAACATAATATATTTACAATTATAAAATAATGTATGTACAATCATTAAGCAAACAATCAAACATAAATAAAAAAATAAAAAAAATTTATGAAAACAAATAGTGAATCTACAATTATTAAATAATGAATATAGTGAATCTACAATTAAATAATAATGTATCTATAATTATTAAATAATGAATATAAACCTAAATAATCGAACACACAAGAAAAATGAAAGAAATTTATGAAACAAATAATAAATATACATTTAAAAAATAATGTATCTACAATATTAAATAATGAATTTGAACTTGGTAAACAAATAATTAAATATACAAAAAAGATAAAATTAATTCATGAAAATAAATAATAAATCTATATTTATAAAAATAATGTATTTACCGTTATTAAATAATAAATTTATAAAAAAATTCTCAATTTTTAACTTTCGACGAGAGAGAAAGTAAACATGTGAAGTTTTGCACCCATATGCACAGTATAACAACTCAAGTGGATCGGCGGGATTTGGGGGCACATGGGTGCTGGAAAGTTCGCCTGTGATGGATATGCATTATTGGACACAGAAATTGGTACGAAAGAGGCTTAATGATGGGCAGGGCATGGAGGACCATCCTGGGCCCAGAGGATGCAGCGCAGTTGAGTGGTGAGAGTGTGTTTGGTGGATGGAGGTAATTCTCCTAGTAATGATAGGTTTGATGACATTTTATTTTTTAAAATCCTTCGTCCTTGTTTGGATGTTTGTAACTAAAAAAAAAATAATGAAATTAGTTAGTGAGCAGTTTAAGCTTATGAAATTATGAGGGGACTACTCATTCTTACCATTAGAAATTGAGGAAGAGAGAAATATAGAGGGAAAAGGAAATTACTATTTCACTCATTCTAGCTGATCAATAGAATTGTTGTTCTTAACAGCTTATTTATTTATGGGAATACAGAAGCTAAAAATGGGTACAATATTCCAAACACAAACATGACAATTGTGAGAAGTGAAATTGTCAATTCTTAGACATGGAAAAGACATGGCTAGTGTAAACACCACATTCCTTTTCCAAATAGTCTGCCATCATTATGGAAAATCTTTGGAATATAACGGCAACAATTTCACTGCTTCCAAAATGCTTAGCCATCATAGACTCAAATGCAGCTCTCAAATGGTTGGCTACATATTTCCCCTTTGTAAACTTATCTACTTTGTCTTTGTAACCATCATCCATGCATGCATCCCATCCTATATCGAATGTCTCAACCCTAATGATATTAAATGACCCTTCTTCTTCAATTATATTTTTCACTTCTTCAGCTGAAGGTCTATATTCTGGTATGTTGAATGTATCCAACTTTGACTCTTCAATCAATCTCTACAACCAATAATTAAACTGTGAATTAATGTTTATAATAAGATGAAAGAGATTGATGTTCCGAAGATGTTTTTTTAAGCACCATAACAAAAATGAGTTACAAGAACAACGTAAAATTGTTATAGCTACATGTAAAAATTGTTATCATTAGTCTACAATAGGGAGATTAGCAGACATTGCATTAGCTCCCTCTGTCATAGATTACAGCAACAATTAAGTATATAATTGTTATTTTTAGAATTTAAAACAATTACAAATTAATCTGTTGCAATTTATATGGTTAATAATGCAATATTTTTACATTCACACTTAAAAAGCTATTGCATATATCAATTTTTTCTACTGTAATAATGATATTACCTCGGAAACCATGTCATTCAACAACATTCCAAATAATTCAAAGAGGTCAGGAGTGAATTTGTTGGATGAATACATGTCATCATCATGTCTTCCAAAGATGGTAAGAACCATTCGGCCAAGAGGTATTATTTCTTCCGACCGAGCCTTCAAAAATGATTTAAAATCTCGCTTAAATTGATCCAAATATGCTTTATGGACTGCAGGAGGGCTTGTTTTTGTCAAGTAAATATTCTTATTTCCAGGAATTTTTGATACCTATTAGCATATATCGTCAAATGTTAAGATTGCCAGTAAGATTTAACTTAATTAATAATACTGATTTAAAGCAAGATTATGAGATGTTGACTTCTAATATATATATATATATATATATATATATATAATTCAAAGAATTGAAAAATTTTCACCTCAGATAACCAATGAATGCTATAGGAAGAGTGGACAAAATGAAGAGATTGAGGTGGAAATAGTCTTCCATAGAAAGTTCCAGGCATAGCAGCAATGAAACAAGGCCCAAATTGGCTACCTTTTTCTTCCTCGATTTTTTTGTAAAAAGTTGGCAATGATCTGAATACAGAATTAAAGTCATTCCCTGGAAGATCGTTCAAGAAAACTTGAATGATTGGAGGTTTCTTGTTCAAGCAATGATATTGTTCATCAATAGCATCTATGACTTCCCAAATTGCCAACAAAGTATTGAGTCCTGAAGAGCAACCCATATCTGCCATTGTTATACATTCTGGCCGAATCTTCTTGAATAACTCTATAATACTTTCTTGTAATATTGGCCCTGCTTTTAGCATCACCTTTTTCTGTATATTATATCAAAATAAAGATTTATCTCTTATATCAATGGATATTTTTTTTGATTAATTTTATATATGATTATTGAATTTTACTCTTATTACAGTAAAATCACAATTTATTTTCGTTCCAAAAAGTTACTCAACTATATTTTCATTTCATTAAACTAACTTCATGCCAATTTTCCGATATGAGTAACATTTTTTTTCCTCAAACATTAACTATAAATAAATACTCATCTAAATTAAGTAGGTCCATGAATTTATCCACAAGTTCTTAATCCAATCACAACCTTCTGTTTATTTTTCATAAATTATAAGATGTAGAGATTGGAATGGTGTATATATTATTTTTTAATGATTTGATATAAGAAGAAAAATCCCATCGTATCACATATATAGAAAGATAGACCTGTAAAAAGGAGTTGTTGGCGTAGCTATAGTCTCCATCTCCTCCATTCATGTGCAGAATTTCCTCTAGCTGTGGATGGGCATTGTTCCTCTCCATCTCCATAGCTTCTTCCCCTAATTGCTTTCTGTCTCCTATTTAGTAGTATTGGCGCACCTAAGATTTTCCTAATTTGGAGATACAATATATGTTGATCTCTAATTTCCCATATATGGATACATTTGGCTTTCACACTTTCAAATCTGAAGAGGACATGTAGGACTTCAATGACAATTTTGCCATCAATAATATCTATGTCGTACTTTTAAATTTTTTTAAAAAAACTTTTGTAATGTATCGGTGGATTTAGTGATTCGTGGTTTAATAAGATCTGTTAAATAATTCAAGTGGGTATAAATGATTTAACATAAGATTTTTTCTATAATTTAATCATAGATCTCAAGTTTGAATCTTAAATATACAGATACTTTAAAAATTCTTAAGCGAATGCTTAATTTATTGCTTTTTGAAGTTTTATTTAATATATTTTAAATTAATCAGATAAATTCCGATATTAAATTAAAAACGAAAAAAACCCACCAAAAGAGAGATAAGAAAAAAATAAACTCAGAATGACAATTTTGCCATCATAAAATGAATGTTTTAATTATTTTAAATATTTTGGGCATTTGTAACATTATTAAAATAATTATAAAGCTAATGCAATTTTATAAATTATTGATAAATCATTGACATACAGATCATAAAATGTCAAATTTTAATGATCACAATTTTTTTCTTATTAAGAGTTCAAATCCATGATCATGAAACTTTTTTTCTTTCTTTGAGGGTATGATCATGAAACCTAGTAACATGCAATATATAGAAAAAAAAAAAGAGACATGCATTACAGACATGTACAGAAAATAATGTGGCTTTGCGATGACACCTGGATGTTTATAGCATGAACTAACGAGACATCCTCTGTTAGTTCTCTATAGTCTCTACGTTTTATATTTTTCTCTGTACATTTGAGAGTTTTGGCGCGTGAACGAAATAGTTTAGGGCAAATTACTATAATCTTCGATGTTTGGTTTAATACACTTTATAGTTGTTTCATTAATTTTTTTCATCACATATCTACAAAATGTCAAATTTGTTCTTATTTTTTTATCTTAAAAAATATAAAAAAAATATAAAAAAAATTAGTTTTATCAACTTAATCCTAAAATATCAAATTTGTCATTTTTTAAAATATTATATGTTTTAAATTAACAAATTATCAAAAATAAATAAAGGTATTTTTTGTATTTTTTTAGTTAAATAATGGAATATTGAAGTTGATTAACGGAATATTCTAGTTAAAAGTAATTGAAGAAATTAACTATTATATTTAACTAAACTGAGAGACTTTATAATGTATTTCAAAAAAAAAATGAAGGAATTAACCAAACCTCATGAGTATATTAGTAATTTACCCAATAGTTTATAACATAACCATATCCCTATATTCTAAATTAGTAGCAAAATTTTTTATTGTTATAAATTCATAGTAACAATTATTTAAAAAAAAAAATTGTGATATGATATCCAAATCCAATTTTCAGTACAAAAAATAATGTGATAGCCAGTCATCTGTCATCAGAAATTATATTTTACATTTGTTACGTTATCTTTTTTAAAGGAAATTTGACTTGGGTATATCACATTATAATTTTTTTTAAAAATAAATGATACCAATTTGGAACAATAATTTGCATATAACAATAAAAATGGGTACCATTTATGTTATTAATAACTCTTGAAAAAAAAAAAAACTATTCATGGGTGTCAATTACAAAATGTTGTCTTTTAAAGTCATACATTTCATCCACTTGAAAAAATGTTATCTTTTGAAAAAAAAAAAAAAATCGTATGGCAATTCCAGATAACAATCTTATCTCGCTAGTTTTTTTTTTAATTGAAATTTGAAATAAAAAATGTTATGAACAGTGAAATTCAAAGATAATTTAACCAATTCTAAAAGAAAACAGTTTTGATCATTAATTAGTTTAAACCCAATCCGTCCTTTTAAAATGGATTGTTCACAATGCAGTTGGATTAACAACTCTACTTATAAACATGACCATTTCTCAGTCGTGGAAATGGCCATAAGGTTACAAAAAGCAATCCCCTTATCTTAGTAATCTAAAAACGTGAAGGATCATCTATGGAAAACATCATCAATTCACTACAAGAAAAATGCTGAATAACTAGGGACTATAGCGACGGATACAGTCTGTCATTAATTAGCGATGGATCAAGACAGAAATGTGAGAGAATTAAATAAATAAAAATTATAAAAAATAGCGACAAGGATAAATTTCGTCTCTAAATACGGCTGCTAAATTTCACCGCAAAATAGTGCTATATCTAGAGACGAAACTGTGAGAGATTAGTGGGGGAGATTTAGCGACAAAAAATGATGAGTCGCTATAGTTGGCAGTTATTATTGACGCCATGAATGGTGACGGTTTAAATGACGCAGAGTGGCGGCCACAGACATATATTTAAATTAACGATGGTTTTCCGTCGTTAAAGTTAGTGATGGATTTGTTTTTCTCTGCTAAATAAATTGGCGACTGTGTTGGTAGTGACGGTTCGCTTCTGTCCATAATCCGTCATCCGATACAATTAGCGACTAATTACCATTAACGACGAAATTTTCCGTCACCAATTTTCTCACATGGGTGCTTCAGCGGCTCTTATTAATTATAGCTGCTGCGTGCTGCCCTATAATCTTCCATTTATCAAACTCCAACCTATAAATTTTGTTAGGTAAATGGGCTCAAAAGTTAATTCCAGGGACAAAGATTGGTTTTTTTTTTGGTCAAGCCAAAGGATTTTATAGATGAAGAAAGAATACAAAATTACAACAAATTGTATCAGAACAAAACAGCTAGCTAGCAAAGAGGTTCTGCCAGTTAGCAAGAAGGGACAAAGAATGTTTACAGTGTATGATAATCTAACGTCTCCCTCTCACGCCAAGACTCGCTGTGGGATTAATACAATAGGGGATTAATAAAATAGCAGACGGTACTGCTTTGATTCAAAATCTTTTTTTGGCACTGATTTATTTTAGCTATTTTGCTATTTAGTTTTTATTCCAATACAACTGAATAACAAAGGATTTTTGGGCCAAAAGAGTTACGTAAGGGTCTCTAAATCACCAAATCAGGGGATTACTTATCAGAAATTGAGGAAGACAGAAATAGAGAGGGAAAAGGAAATTTCTTAGCCGAATACAATTTGTCTTACAGCTTAATTATTTATAACAATATCTGGTTTGGATCCAATATTTATGCGGCACGGACCCAAATGGGACAGAGGGGGGGGCTCACTGATTTAAAAAAAAAAATTTTTATATATAATTTGCTTAGAAAATTTTTTTAAGAAGATAATGTCTACTAGATCAATTCAATCACAAAATATCATGCATTTAATTGTTTTAATTTTACTTTCATATCAATTGTTGAAAATAAAATAATTAAATATATATCATTGTATGATTAGATTTGTCTACGTATGACATGATAAATCCAATCTATATAAAAATTTCTCTGTGTTTATTTAGAAGTTTGAACTAAATTAAAATTATATATCCTGAATATTTCCTTTAATATAGGCTTGTAAATATTGGTTAAAGGATCTATTAAAGTTTTATTTATTTATTTTATAAAATTCTTAATATTTAATTTTTTGTTCTCTTAATTTCCAACTACTCACAATTAATAAAGTAAAAACTTTTTTTTCAAAAATATTACATTTCCCACATTCCCAAGTTTTCATTTAATTTCTTTTTAATTTGTAATAAGAATTCAGCTCTCATATAATCACTTCATTTATTCTACGGACCACAAAATTCATTTTAAAATTGCTTTATTTCATTTGTTCTTTTTGTTACTTTCTCTCTTAATTAGTTTTTTTAATTCTTTCTTTTTGAATTATGACTAGAAGTATAAAATTACATGTCAAGTAATTCTTTTTTTTTATTTTTTATCTGTTGTGTAATTTTAATTTTTCAAACATCGTTTTTTTTTTGAATTACATTGTTTTCATATTTATTCTATATTAATATAATTTTATCTAAATTATTATTGTTTTTTTCGCATATTTATTAATCTTATTATCAGCCACACCCGTAATAATTCCTGCGTCCATTGTGTTTATGCCTCCGCATTCTTAACACAAACATGAGAATTATGAAAAATATTGAAATTGTCAATTCTTAATTAGACATGGACATATCATGGCTAGTATAAGCACCGTATTCCTTTTCCAAATAGTCTGCTGCCGTCATTATTGAAAATCTTTGGAACATTGCATCAACGATTTCACTACTATGAAGCACTCAGCCACGGCATTCCTCAGGCTTTAATTTTCTTCCTTCTTTTTGCGACTTTTGCTTTGTCTTCTGTTAGTTTCTTGTATGGTTTTTTTTCCTCCTCTTTGTTGCTGTTCTCTTTTGCTTGAAGTAATGCCTTTGTATTGCTCCTGTTTGCTGCTTAGTTTTAAGAGAGATTTTTTCATCACTTTAGTATTTTGCTAAGGTGGTTTTTCCCCTCACTTTATCAATAAAATATTGTGCTTGAAAAAAAGAAAAAAAAACCTTCCCCTTTGTGTATTTATCTAGATTGTGTTTGTAATCATCGTCGATGCTTGCATCCCATCCTATATCGAATGTCTCAATTCTTGATATTTTAGTCACATTTTTCACTTCTTCAGCTGAAGGCCAATATGTTACATTAGTACTGGTGTATTGAATTTGTCCAATTTTGATTCTTCAATCAATCCTTGCAACTAATATTAAACCGTAAAAAGATTGGGAGGGGTGAAATTGTTCTAATTAATAATACTTATTAAAATTTCATAATTATTAATTTTTTTATTAATTTAATATATATATATCATAATTAATTTCTGAAAAATTATAAAATAAAAAATAATACTTATTTAAAAAATAAAAAAACAAATTTTTTTAAAAAATATGTAATTAACTCGTTAACTAAAATAAAATAAAATATTTAAGAAAATCGAAGATCGGTTTGGGATCGGGAATTTCCATCCTTGTATGATACGGGAATGAAGACCAAAAATTTTTTCCATATAGAAATGGAGCGAGATTGGAGACAGGGTTACCTGCAATGTGCTAAAAGGGCTTTTAAGTGACATTTATGATAAGTTTGAGTACTTTAGTTTACAAAATAAATTTTGAGGGCCGAATTATTTCAAGTATCAAATGATGTAATTTACCGTCAATTTTGTGTACATATTTTCATCTCAATTTTGTCTTTTGCGCTGATTCAAAATCTTATTTTGGCAGTGATTTGCTTTTGCTATTCTGTTATTTAGTTTTTGCTCCAGTACAACGGTAATAACAAAGGATTTTTGGGCCAAAAGTTACATTAGGGACTCTAAATCACCAAATCAGGGGATTACTCGCTCTTATTTTTTGAAAATACAGATTGAGGAAGAGAGAAATATAGACGTAAAAGGAATAGAATTGTAGTTCTTAGCTTAATTATTTAATATTTATGCCTTTGCATTATTCTAACACAAACATGACATTTATGATAAATAAAATTTTCACTTCTTAGACAAGGAAATGACATGGCTAGTGTAAGCACCACATTCTTTCTCCAGATAGTCTGCCATCATTACGGAAAATCTTTGAAATATGACATCAACAATTTCACTACTTCCAAAATGTTTAGCCATAATTGACTCAAATAGGGCTCTCAAATGGTTGGCTACATACTTCCCCTTTGTGTACTTATCTATTTTGTCTTTGTAACCATCATCGATGATCGCATCCCACCCTATATCGAATGTCTCAATT